>VJMY01000144.1:0-137317 GCA_009869795.1 Neelides sp. FZ-2019
AGAAAAATTAAGATTAAAAAGCAAAGAAAAGTTTTCCGGCCTTTTATACCACTGGAGCGGAGGGAAATCAAAGGATAAACATCAGGATTTCGTTTAACTACATAAGCCTTTATGTGCATTTTAACGTTAAACGTTCCTTTGAAATAAAACGATCCAACGGGTTCTGCCGTTCTTGTTTGTCATTTAACCTGAATTCTAAGTTTTCTCATTTTCTTATTTTTACATTCAAGAAACGAAATTACTTTATATAAATTCTATTATTTTCAACTAAAACTAAAATGTTAAGTTTAGTCGTTAATCTTAGTTTTAGTTAACTAACAAAAGTCTTACAAGGGAGATTCGTTTGCCATAAATGAGCATTACAGGCAATAATGTTATTGGTCTAATTGTAATTATAGCTATATTATTAGCTGTATGTGGTAAATAATGTTTAATGTTATATTAAACAAGATTAAAATACAATAAGTTTTGGCTTACTACTATTGTGCGGCGAACGAGATCTTGAGCGACTTGAAGAATCCGAGCGTGAGAATCTCTTGATTCGCTTCATTGGACGTCGAATGACCGAAGACTCAATGCTGTTGGATCGAGATCTCAATTTCCTATTCAACGGACTCCCAGAACGCGATCGTGATCGTTCCCTTGACCCCGACCGAGCCCTTGACCCAGATCGAGAACGCGACCGAGAACGTGATCCAGACTTCGACCGCGATCCTGACTTCGACCGTGAACGATGTCTGGACCCTGAACGCGACCGCGAACCCGACTTTGACCTGGATCTCGACTTTGGAGATTTTGACCTTGAGCCGGACTTTGACCTGGATTTTGACCGAGATCCGGAACGGGACCGAGCTGAGCCATGAGACCCTTTTGATCTCACTGAACCTTTGGATTTGACGGAACCTTTTGATCTCCCGGAACCGCCCGACCGAACTGAAGTTCTTGATCGACTTGAGGCATTCGAAGGAGTTGGAGAATTCGAACGCGAACGAGGAGCTTTGACTTCACTTGGTGAAGGCTCGTCCACCAATTGAGTCTCTGATTCCACTACTTGCGTCTCTTCCGGTTCTAAATAGTAAATTAATTTAAAATTATAATTTAATATTAAAAATCTAATAACTTAATAATCTTAGTATGCTTAATACTGATGTAGTAATTAAGTAAATTAGTAATTTAAGTAATTACAATTTTGCAAAATGAAGGGAATTAAAAAATACCAGGAGAAGGTGAGCGTGAATTAATTAATTGCGTGCTAGCAATTTGAGTTTGATTCGGCGTTGGAGTCCTTGAATCTTCGGGTGACCCCAAAGGTTCGTCATTGATCCTTTGAGTCAGCCCTTCCAATTGAGTTCCCATTGGACTTGGCGATCGACTTCCATGTTCTGCAATTCAATCGCTTAGTACAACTCTCTTGAAAATGACTCAATTTGGAAATTTTAATTCTTAATTTAATCCTTAATTGAGGATTATTCGCACCTGAATTCGAAAGTGATCCGCTGCGGCTCCTTGAGCGAGCAGGCGACGATGGCTCGTCATTGATCACCTGGGTTGGACTTCCAAGATCCTCAGGTGAAGGACTTCGCTCAACCTCCGCTGATTTTAAATCACAATTAATAATTTATCATAATTTATGATTTTACCAGCTTTAAATACAATTAGCCAATTGTGAAAGAATGCAATGGATTTAACTATATTAATTTTATGATATTTTTTATTACAATGCGGCGAGTGTGAGTTTTCGCCCGGTGTTGGCGGGTTAATAACTTGTGTCGGCTCCTCAAATTCGTTTGTGGGTGAGTCAGACCTCTCCATCTTGAACTAGTCAAGGATTTATAACTACACTTGGAAAACTTAACTGGTAATTAAAACTTAAAATAAGAAAGCGCAGCAAATTCAATTATCCAATTCGAATGTGAATGAAGCCAGGAGATTTTCTGGAGTTGGAGTTCAAGAAGAAATAGCCTTTGGTTTATTCCACCGTCGTTTCAATATCTCAACTTACCCCAAGATGAAAACATGAAGTTTATTAGCTTGAAGATTTGGATTTATTTGTCTTCAAAGTCAAATAAAATTTTAATTTATAATAATTATAAATGAGTGAAACATTTAATTTTAGCTACATTCCATGCAAGTGCAACTGTTTGTTTGTCGATTTTCATAGCTACTCTTAAAAATAAATATATCTAATTAATATTAAATTAATAATAAAACATTATACAGATGAATTTTCTCTAGTTTCAACAAGAGATGAATTTTCATGGCATTTGAAGTTTTCAAGTATTTAGATGCTATGATTATTTTTTATTAATTAATATATTTAAAATGGAATAAATCGTCCTCGGATTTCATCAATTTTTAGTTTATTTGACCAATTGAATCATAAATGAATGGACTAAAATAATGAATAGGCTAAAACTTTACTAAGTACAAAGTTAATTCTATCGAATGGACGAACTGCACACACGTAATTTTTTATTTCATTTTAATGATAAATCACTGAACTTTCACAATTTAAATCTTAACGGTACTTATGAAAATTATGATAGAATATTTGGACTCTGGATGAGATTTCTAAACTCGTTAGAGAATCTACACACCTAAAAATTTAAGTTCTTATTTAAATCACATGAGTACGCACGCTGAACAATTGACACACCTTCATTCACATTTTTTATACTTTTTACGTCATATATTAAATAGCGTATAATTAATCAACTAACTATTTATAGTATACATTTGACATATGTGAATCATGGCGTTTTTTAAGATCTTTAATTACGAGATTACAATTAAACATAACTTTGGAATTAATTGCCTTTTTAAATAGGGATTTTTTTACATGAATAATTCATACACATCAGATCAAAACTTTATCTTATGACTCATTAAAATATATTTTGGAATAATAGAGATTCAAATTTAATTACACTCTTAATTAGCTAACTAACACTTAACTAATAAGATATATTAAACATATTTAGAAACTAATTAATTAACATATTTGGAATTGTTCATGGATCAATTTGACTTATTTTTTATTAAAAACAACAAAGCGCTTAAGGCAAAAAACAAAAAAGACAAAAATATAAACTTTAAATTCAATAATATATGTTTTAATCTAAACTTACAATTAAAGTGATTAAATTCGCTTATTAGCTAATTGACATTCTATTTTAATAATTTTACATTTAATATAATTAAATCAGATAATAACAATTTGATGATATTAATTTAAATTAAACTATTAACTCCTTACCTCTTAAATAAGATTGAATGAGCTTTTCCAGGATGGGAAAAGTCAAAAGGCTTCAACATGCAAATTTGATTGAGTAAATGAAAAGATGATCCGTCAGAAGGGGAAAGAAAAGCGAACCAGTTCAGGAATTTTCTCTGTAGGAGGAATTAAGAATCTTATACGGTCTTTTGCGCACTGAGCTTTTTTTAATTCTCTCAACTCCATCGACTTTACATCGACGAATATCTACGAGTGTGAAAAGGAAAAAGGCAAGTTTTTACAAAAAGCAACAACAATGAAGTTAAAGACAAATGGATTAATTCTACTCATTATGGGGTTTAGTATTAGATCTAATTGCACTATTGACTAATTGACTAAATTAGTAGCACAAGTCATAATGGATAATTAACTACAATTAATAAACCATTTGTTAACTACAGATACTGTTACTACTAATTAGTGTAATTAGGTACTAAAATTATTTTTTGACTTTTATCATTGGTTTTAACTAATCATTAAGTAGTTTAGCTTAAACTACTTTTAATAGTTTAAAAAGGACAGCATGCAACGAGAAAAAGAAATAAATACATCAAATGAGATTCAACTCACTAATTATAAATAGAATATCAAAATCTTTCACTCAAGAGATTCTTTAAAATTCGTAAGAGAATTTTAAAAAACGTTAATTAACAATCAGTCCAGTGGGAGAAAATGGTCAAATTGACATTAAAAGGCTTTTGATTAAAATTGTTGGTTAAAAAATTACATCAATTATAATTTTCAAGAAGACATTTTACATAATTAGATATTTTAGTAAGATTATAAAAATTGAATGTCTCGATTTTTAAATCTTATTGTGAACATGACACGAACTTCTAACAAATGACTTTTTCCACTACGTGCTTTGGAAAACTAGCACTAAATTTTAACTAAATAGCATACAAGTTTTAGATTTTTGAATTTGACAATCAGATCAAAAATGTACAGACGCGTGAGACTAAAAAACTAAAATTGAAAAATAATTTCCACCACCACCATGAAAAATTGAACTTACAACAACGTGTGTAAATTCCTCTCCTGACGCTTCTTGTAAAACGTGAATCCTCCAAACGAAACTCCCGCCACGATCAGCGTAAATAACATTCCACCTAATTTTATTTTTTAATTTTATATTAAATCCATTAACTTTTACAATAAATATAGTTTAATTTTTGGCAACATGGAGAAAATTCAAAATGTCCAATAAATCTAATTATTTGATTTGATAATTCACCAAAGAAAGTTCCCCAAGCAAATCCATGATCATCGGCCGTATGCGGTGCCGCAGTTGTTAGAGGTGCAGCCGTGGTTGGTGAGGTTGGCTGTGTTGGGGTGATAGGAGTTGTTCCATTGGTTGTCGGTGTCGTCGTCGAAGCTGTTGTTGTTGGTGTTGTCGTTGACGCTGTTGTTGACGCTGTTGTTGTTGTTGGTGTTGTTGGTGCTGTTGTTGTTGTTGTTGTTGTTGTTGTTGTTGTTGTTGGTGGGTCTGATTGACCTAAAACATTCAAATTCCAATTTATTAAAACCTTAAAAATCCATATTGATTCATTACGAAGACGAAACACCGCATACCAAAATGTAATGTATAATAAAGACAATCAACATCATCTAAATACTTTTTCGCAAACAGCTAAACATATTAAGCCAAAGTTTCACCAACCACCAGTATTAAATGAAATTGAACTTTTACACTTAATAATTCCGCAATAATTCAACAATAATTAATTCCTTCATTAATTATTTCCTTAAAACCATTAAACCATACGACCAAATACGACTAAACCATATACCTTTGTAGTTACAATCTAATAACTTAATACAAGGTAATTTAACTTAATAATACTGCTCAATATCAAACTCATGGCAAATTATAGTTGATTGGTCAAGAATGAATATTTTAAGCGTCATTGATATTTAAACTAAAGCTGAATCTTGCATGCACGAGGCGAGTGAAAGATTCGTGTGAGTTTGAGCGAATGAACGAACTACAAGAGTAAATTATTAAATGCCAAAGAGAGTGTGCGAGAGGGCTGCGAGACTCTGCGAGAGAGATGTGATATTTGATATAAAAGTACATTTAGTTGGATCGACGATGATGGCTTTGGTCGATTCCGTGATCGAACTTTGGTTTCTCAAGACACAATGGCTTTCAGTGACGCTCTCGACATCCCAAAGGCAAATGGCTGTGGCCATTGTGGAATTCGTTGGGTTCACGGCTGTGCATTCTTTACAAGTCTTCTTTGGAGCGCAATCATCTAGTAATGAGGATTCTAAATGTCATTTCTCAGCTTCTACGCTTTGTTTATGAATTAAAACTATTGAATTAATGCGATTGATTAGGTTAATTAAGTCAGTTTAATTAAGATTGATTTTTTGTTAAAAATTCAACCATCATGCTTTGTACTGTATAGTAATTCTTAAATATTCACTACTTATTTAAGCTATTTAAAAATTAATTTCGAGGATATTATATAGTGAACAATTTAAATAAGAATTTAAATAACATTAAATACGAACGTTTTGTGATAAATAGCTTTGCAAAATTTTAAAATCTTTGAGTCGCACAATAACATATCAAACAAATTATTATGAAAATGACATTGAAAATACGCGTAAATATTTCATAGCCTATTGAATTGACAAATGATTCACTAGCTTCCTATTTTGTAATTCTAATTTTTATTTAAGTTTTGATGGAAAATGTATTTGTAACTTGACGTTAAAAAACTTAACTTTAATTCAATTGACAATATTTATCACATTATGTTAGAAATAAAATAACCTTTAGGAGCTGGAGTAGTCGTCGTATCGGTTCCAAACACCGGGACGAGGACGAGAAGAACGAAGAGAGCAGTTGAGGAAATCCACTTCATTGTTAACTTCTTTCACGCATCCAAAGATCAAATCTTCCTGTTTCCACTCTTCACGTCGACGCCTAAAAGAAAAGTTGATTTAATTATATAATTCAATGTGTATACTTTATACCTAATATTTATAAAATGATAAACAGATAATACTATCTGCAATCTTAAATTGATGTTGGCAAAATAATTCGACCTCAATTTCACACGACTCACTCAACATTCTCCAGTTTTATACGATAATTATAAATAATTTATTTCGTTGATTAACAAAAACGTCACTCAATCGCATAATAATTGAATTCTTAAATAACCTTGCCGTCAGCCATTCCACTCCAAATAATGCAAACTCTTGTAACAAATAGTGTCAAAAGAGCTCTAAAATTGAATGACCCCGATAATCGTGCATGAGCTATTTCACCTAGTAAATATAAATATGTTGAATGTACAAGGTCACGTCTCGTCAACTCCTCACCTTTTTTGTCAACTCAAATGAAATCGCGTGTTTAAATTAAACAGTTTAAAATTTAGCTAGAGAAAATAAATGAAGATCGAAGGATTAAAAGAGGAAATGAAAACTCGCTTGATCTATCCGATGATTTCCTTCCTCACCTTTAATTTCCACTTTTCCCCTCACACCTGTCTAATTAATTATTCATTATTAAAACTCCTTTCCTTTATAATGTAATAAAGTCCTAGCAAGATTTGCGCTATTAGCAACCTTTGATTTTAACTGTAAGACTCCCTAATGTTTATTCAAGAGGATTCGTAGAATGAGAACAGAAAATACAAGGTCTTTTATCAACTACGACGCATGAAAGATCAAAGCTCGCGATGAAAATAGTTAAATAAATAAATTAATTATTGTTTAAAAAAGATGGAAAATGTTTTTATATTATAAAGAGCAAAAGAACAGTTTCACTATGAATGCTAAATATTAACAAATCTTTTAAATATTTGAGCAAATAAATCCGAAGAATAATTTAATAATCACAGAATGGAATGAATCATGGTTGTTATATAACAGGACTTTACCATTTAACCAATATGATAAACCAATTATCAATGACTAATAAAGCACTAGCTCAACAACGCCCAAAATTCTGAGTATGACTATCAAATTCCTTATCATGTTACTCGTGTCTTAATAAAACGACTGTCTTAAAAAGAGACCTAAACTATGAATGAAACCGTTGAATTCATGAATTGATAAATCCTAATATTGAATATAGCGTTATGTAATTTAAATATGATTCTATATTTTCCCTAGAATAAGCAGATATATTTTTAACATTCCCAAGAAAAACTAATCCAATATAAGCAAAACCTAACATAAGTTATAGAAGCATAAGCAGCTTGCATTTTATCCGACAAATTATTGTAACGCATTCTGTATAATTATTTACTTTAGCAAAGTTTCATAAGTTTTTGTGGAAAATATTAGGAAAAGGAGATGTCCTCTTCCAAGAAGCTCAAATTGAACTTCTTTTTAATCATTTCCCCTATACTGGACTAGCTAAATTTATTTGCTCTTCACTTTACTGTCAGTATTGACAAATCGTGTTTGAATGGTTAGATAAATATTTGATGAGTTTAACATTTTAATGCCCAAAAACAAGAGACACACGAGCTAATTGTTAGTTTACTTATTTAATTAAATTCTTCATTTTAATTAACTAAAATTGCCAAAACACTTCAACAGCGATCTATATATATTATTCAAATAATTATCTAATAATTTTAAAAATTAAATATAAAGGAAGCGGAGTGAAGTTATAAATATTTTATACCTTGCTGCGTTTAATTATTCCTCAACCTGCGATGTTAAGTGTGTTCGACGAACGAATAAACGAATGTTTATTTTATTTAACCAATAATGTTCAACTCTCAAATGTAAAACTTTTAGTTGTATGTGAAACTTTCCCAACGAGGGTCAAATGTAAAATGAGAGCGGAATGTGTTTTTCGTCTCACAATTTCCTATATGAATTCCCTAGCTTGTCCCAAACACCCAAGCTGGTAATGTTGAAATTCCCAATAGCCCAGAGATTCAGCAGTTCAGTCCAATTCTCCAATTTTCAAATACTAAGCCAAGAACTCTGGATTTGTAATTTGAGTCTCGAGTGAGAAATGACAGAGTTTGTAATAATTGGATTAATCCCTGTTGAAGTTGTAAAAGTGCGAGGGGATTCCACCTGCCTCCTCGCCGTCGTTGACCTTCCGCTTTTCTCCCCAAAGCCCCCAAACTCCCACAATCTCCCAACAACATGCCATTTGACATCAACACGCTCACAATGGCAAATGCAATACCTAATGGCAAAATCCTATGGCAAATAAATGCGAATGGCAAGGGAGAAAATGGCAAAGGATATGCTGAGACACTTCTGAGTCATTTATTCAAATAATGTCCAAGACAATGTTGAGTGGATGTTTGAAGAACCCATGAGGTCAATGAATCCTGGCTATCTTGAACATGTTTCATTATTCTATTAGCGTACATTGATTAGATTGAGTGATTCTCGTAAAAACTACGGAGCTACGAAGTGAATGCAATGCATATATTTAGGAAATGTCATTTAGCTAAATGAATTCTTAGACGAATCCATCAACCTGTGTATTTTTTAGCATAAATATCGTTAATTAGCAATTAAAGACTAACCAGAATTGTTAATTAATGCACTTGGGAAACTTTGTCTTGTGGTTATGAATCATCATCATATGGTTTTAACATAATTTTCGAAATGTTTAAACATTTTGAATTCTCACTCAATTAAAGTTCATATTTTGAGTTTTTAATTGTCAATAAAATTATTTAGATTTGCAATGGTCGTGATTGCAATGGTTATAGCAATCGTTTAATTTTTAAAAACGCAAAGCATTGTTTTTAGATATTGTAACTTAATATATGATGATTTAATTTAATTTTCCTTATGATATTGTAGTTTTTTATTAAATAATATTAATAAATCTATTGGATCTAATTGAAAATTAAACTAAATAATTGACTTACCATGATGGAAGTTTTGATTATTGGAGAATTCGAGCTTATGGAAAGATATTAAAAGACACAAATATTCGCCAATTTCCAAACAACCCGGATAAAACTCCTACGTGTTTGAGTGTGAGAGGTGAAGGAGATGGATTGAAGGGGATTTATGAAGTTGACGCAGACAGGAAGGAGATTTCCTTGGGCCTCTTACAACTCTTGCTAGATGAATATTGATCATTTCTTTTCTTTCACCTTCTCTTTCAAATGCCACTCGGAAATAATGAAGGCTCAGATGGCGTACCACGTCCGAAATTCGGTTTTATCTTACAATCATTCCTCCCGATTCCCCCAGCGACCCGAAAACCCCAAACTTTCTCAGTTCACCCAGCCGAGCAACTCAACATTTCCTCTTTCTTCTCGTCCTCTCATATCCACAACCTTAAAATTGGATTCATAATCTTGTTATATTGGCTGCATGGAATATGGATGGATGAATGGGGCTAAATGATACAGAAGGATTTTTGGAGTTTTCACAGCGAGTTTCCATTACTTTGGGGCGAAATGACTTTCTTCTGAAATCTCACTTTCCTATAATTGCACTTCTCATACAGTTTTCTCTTTTGGAAATTTGCATTTCTCTTGGATCTCTTGCTAGACATTTAATAAACTTTGCATGCATTGCATGACTCGCTATGGATTTAAACGTTTTATTCTTAGCTCTCTCATAGTAATAGGCTATAATTGAGGTATTTTGCATACACGTTTGCTAATTTCCTTGCTCCTGGAACATTTTTGCATTAATAGCCATGAGTAATAAATGAAGTAGCTCTATAGCGAGTATTTGCAGATGTCTGGCACCGTTGGGTTTCAAAGATTATTCATCCATCACTCTATCACTTGCAAGCACATCACTTACATTTACATTGCATTGTAAGTTCATCAAGCATTGGATGATTGGATGACTCAAGGAGTAATGAAGGAATATCCCAAAACCTGGATCTTTTTATTTGCATTAATTCTCTGCTAATCTCTCGTGGCTTTCTGGCCCTCTGGAAGGATCATTATTTAAATTAACTATCTATATACTAAATTGAATAATGGAGCTTCTCTTCCTTGGGGTTGGGGTTTTGAGGCGGGATTCTTCTTTGTCCAACATTGAGCTGATGAGTCAAGGAAGTTTCGTGTTTTTCTCTATCTTCCCAGTTTTGTCTATCTTGGCAGTGCAGTGGGAAAATAGAGAAAAGTGTGTAGACCCTGCATGGTGTATGGATGGTGCATGAGGGGTTGATTGTTGAGGGTTGGTCCATTTGAGACAGAGGGGTGCAAAAGGGGATTTTCTTTGGACATTCAAGTCAACTCACGTTTAGTTCAGCGCCGACCTTCACTTTCCTCCTTCACCGCCTTCAAGACTTTTTATATTCCCTCATTATTTAATTTCGCTCCAACATTTCATCGGCCAAACTTCCATATTTAATTCAAATACCCTTTAATATTGTGAAGCGTGAAGGCCTTTATTGATTAGTTTGATTATCAAAATCATTGATTTTCAATTTCTTTTATTAGTACAGAATACAGAATTAGGAGTTGAGCAAAATTGAAGTTTTAGTGGAGTTTAAGTTCATTGAATTCATTGGGTTTCTTATGAAATTATTTTGAAAAGTTTATGATTTGAATTCCTTGAGGATTTAAGGCTTTTAATCCAATTTAATCTTTTGGGCCTTTTGGAAGTTTAAGAGCTTGAAGGGTTTTTTGGATTTGTGAGGTTTTGACCGGCTGACAGTTTTAAGGTCCAAAACGTTTAGGGGAAATTTTGTGTATTTTGAGCTTTAATAACGGGTTCCTTGAAGTTTCCTTTCTCCACTGAATTTGAGATTCAACACTTTTGAGAAAATGCCTTTTTGCTTCGGAGGGGGTCGAGAGAAACGGGAGAAGTGCAAATGCACGGGGTGCAACTGCAAACAGAAGAAAAGCCGAAAAACGGACAATACGGACGGCGGAAAATTGGCTACTGCAACAGCGAGATTCACGTCCAAGAAAAACAATTGCTGGTAAACAATTTTTTTCCCTCATTCCCTGTTTTTCACACTAGCACTAATACACTTTATCTAACTTGTTCTAACCATACTAATTGATTTAGTTAGTTTAATACAATTAGTATTTATGTATTATAAGAGGAAATGTCCATGTAATCTAAATAACGGATGATGAGGTTTAAAGAAAGTCATTTTGTTGTTATATTGAATTGGAGGCCTTGGAGCAAATACGTATAACATTTATTTATTTATTTGCTATTTGCCTAACGGAAAACGGAATGAGTAAATAAACACAAGTGATAACATAAAAATGCAAAAGGCTTTTAATAAATAATTACTTATTATATTATATAGAACAATATAAGTTTATAGCTAAGCTGAAGTTTTGTGTGATGCGACAGAGGGTGTTTAAAAATATAAATATTATTGTTCTTAATGTGTCATTGTGGTATTTAGTTGTAGCGTGGAGACGCTGAGCGTCGAGGAAGACGGCCGCGTCATGAGTGGGACGAACGGACTCAATGGACACTATGGAACCAACAACCAAATCATCACCCACTATGCCGTGGCCAAAGATGCCCTCGTTTACGCCTCTTCGCATAGGAATAGAGGAAAGGCCGTCATTTTCAATTTTGATAAATTCGTAAGGATTTCAATTCTTAATTTAATCAATCAACATTTTTGTACTGATAATTAATTATAGTACAAAAATGTTGGGTCCTTTATACTACAACTGTACAAGTTGTACAACTTTTTAACAAAAAATCATAAAGATAATGTACTAAATGTTTATAAATGTATAACAACTTAATTTGTTTATGTTTTGTCAGAATAAATCTGTTTTGGATTACGAGCCAAGACTCGGCTCAGACAAAGACAAACAGAACTTGAAGAATTGCTTGGAGAATTTGGACTTCCATGTTGTGACTTTTGATAATTTGACCAATGCTGACTTTGGTCGGGCGCTCTGTGCTTGTAAGCATTATTAAAAAAACATATATCTTTAAGTGTTAATTAACTTTATTTACATTATTTTTAACATTATTTTGATTTATTTAAATACTTAAAATATACTTAAATAATCTTAAATTGAGTTTTTAATCATAGTTAATTGAATTGTTAATTACTCATTGAGTAATGAACTGCTAGTCAACCAATTTTAACCTAAAAATTGTGATGTATTATTGAATTCAAATTGAGTGAAAATTGAATTAGTTTGTTTTTATGTTGTAAGTGCAAGCAGAGGATCATCGTGAGAATGACATGTTGTTGGTTGCCATATTGACTCACGGTGAGCACAACCGAATCGCGACGAGTTGCGGGACGCTCGTGGCCGTTCACTCCATTTGGGAATATTTCGAGGCGAACAATTGCCCCACGCTCGCCTCCAAACCCAAGATATTCCTCATTCAGGTAACCCAATTCAACACTTGCTATTCAAACCCGACATCCTTTCTCCTCTTTACATACACCTATTAAATTCATATACATTATGTAGAGAATTGTAGAGATGTGAATTTATTAGGTGTGAGAATCTGACTAGACTTGGAATGAGTTAAATGACCAAGTCAAATTAAATAAATTCACTGTGGTTTTTTGTTTTTTCAGGCCTGTCGCGGCATTAAATACGACAGCGGAACGGAGCTGACCAGGAAGAGCAGAGAAAAACTCAATGGGGACGGTGACGGAACGGTGAAGGACGCGACAGACAGTGGATCCTTCAGCTATGTCATCCCCAATGCAGCTGACATCATCGTCGCTTTCTCTTGCCCTTATGGTTAAAAAATGCAAATATTTTACTTGGTTTAATTGACTTTTAAATAGTTTAGTTTGCAGTGTTTTAAATGTAATTTAATTTAATTACAATTTAAATGGAATTTAAGTGTAATTTTTACTAAATAAGTTGGATTTTTGACGTTTTAGGTTACTACTCGTTCCGTAATCCGGATAAAGGTTCTTGGTTCATTCAGTCATTCTGCAAAGTGATGCGGGAGCAAGCTTACAAAGACGATTTCGCCTCACTGCTTACAATTGTTGCCAATGATGTAAAGAAATATAGAATTTTATTCATTTTCTTAGCTTGTTTTCTTCAACTATTTTTAATTGTTTAATTAATTTTAATTAATTATATATTAATTGTGAGTTTTTCTATGAAATGATTGCAGGTCGCGTTGAACTATGAGAGCAACACGTATAGCTACGAGTCCAACAAAAAGCGCCAGGTTCCTTCCACCTTGTCGACCCTCATAAGGAAAATCGTCTTGCGCCCCAAGAGACACTCAAGGGAATTGACTAGATTGTCCTCGGTGGCCGAGAACGAAGATGAAATTCAAGAAATTGGAAATTAATGTCGCAAAAAGTTTATATTCTCACATTCGTTTTTTGTATTCTTTTCATTACACAAAATTGCACATTGCTATTTTATGTGGTTTTTGTTTTTCTCTAGTACTTTTATTTGATTCGATTAATCAAAACTACTTGAGTATGGATACTTAGCTTAATAATGGCTAATAACTAATTCCGCTTTAATTATTCATGAAAATATTGTAATTTATCTTTAAAAAGTCACAAATTATCAAGTGTTTCAATTACACTTAAAATTAACCAACTACTTAAATGAAAAATACTTAGTATAATCTGGAATTATATGCTCAAAAGTAGTTTAGTAGTTTATTTATTTAAATTTACTAGTTTATCAAATTAATTCTATTAAACAAAAAGGTGATTTTGATAATTTATTTTGTGGATCGTGATAATTCCACAATTTGTTCTGAATGTGATCATGAATGTTTCATTGAATAAAATTCCAATTAGTTATTTTATTATTTATTTAAATATAAGAAATTCTCAAATTCACAGAATAGGTATATTTCTCATGAGCATGTTTATTATTTTAAAGGTTTTCCTTGCTTGAAGTATTATGTATCTCACAAGGGAAATTGGAGTACTGTATATTCTATACAGAGATATAGGTTATTGGACGATTTGACCCACCCCTAGACATGAAATTCTGCCATGAATTTCTTTGTTAGAGATAAGAATTGAAATTTTAAAAATTATTTTCGAAATTTTTCGAAATAGATAATTTATCACACAGCCTCACTGCATATGATCATATCTGAGAGCATAAATGCAACAGGTATATCTAGTAAATAGATTGAAGTGAGTCTCTCAAGAATTTATGTCCAAGTGTTTTCAAGCCTCATTTACCAGATCTTCTTAATGAAGAAAGGGACTTTCTATTTTCGTTTCGCTCATCCCAAGGGGAGTTGGCCGAACTCCTAATTCCCCTTGTTAATGCTCATCATGTCCCAGGTCTCCTCACTGACTTCCTCAACTCGCAAATTCCAACACAAAACTCTGCACAAAACTCTGTACTTTAAGACTTCTAAGCTTCTAACAGAGTTCTTATGTAACTTTCACATATTTAAATACAGTCCACATAGTCTACGGAGCAGTTTAGCACAAGTATATTAAACAATACCTACAGTCAAATTCGCGAATTCCAACTACGCTCAACTACACACAGTAACTTGCTATTCTGACTTTGTGACAGTACAGTCAGTCTGTATGGCTTAATAGTCACACAGTTCAGAGTGAAGAAGTGAATTTATAAAAAACGGCCTAGACCTTAGAAAAAGTTAAGATTAGAAAATCCCCTTTGTTCTTCTCCCACTTGTTACGCAATTGCATTAAAAGCGGAAATCAAATGCCGTCAAGTTCAAAGTGTTCTTTGGTGGTCGCGGGGAGCAAAATGGGTTCGAAGGAAGACGAAGTGGTGAAGAAAGTCAATACACTTTTACCAGAAAGATCAAATTGACCAAATCCTGGACCATTTTGAAAACGTGACGTCCAAAGGAACTCACGCGGAGCAATATGCCTTGAAAAACGTCCTTTGGCCCATTCCGACTAGATCCGACTTGGAGATCATGAGCAATTTCTTGTACTCACGAGATGTGCGGGGATTGTTCAGTGTCGGGTGTGGGACGGGATTGCTCGAATGGCTCATTACTCAATTTTACGAAGATTGCCATTACAAGGCGAAATTTGAATTTACTGCTTTTGAAAACAATGACGCAGGTGATTCAATTAATGACACAGGTGATTCAATTAAAAGTGATTCTATTAATGACACAGGTGATTTAATAAGTCTTGATGACTCGTTATTAAAAAATAATGTAAAAAATACTCAAGGGACTCAGATCTATAAGAAAAATGACAATTTAAACGGAATTGACTCAATAAGTGAGAAAATTGATGAAAATTCCAAAAATGTTCATGGAACTTCAGACTTAGAAAACAAAAGTGAAAAATCGAAAGTCAAGTCGAGTGCAAATTACGAAAAAGAAAATACTGAGACTTTTCTTAATAAAAATGAGAAGATTGAAGATCTGGACGGAGATTTTGAAAAGAGCGGAAACGCGGAGAAGAAGTTGAGTGTGAAATGCATTGAAGTTGACTCGAGTTGGTGGGAGTCGAAATACGCTCCGCCGGTGTTCCATTATTTACATTACTTCGGCGAGACGTTCAGCTTGGAGGAATTGTTCGGCGAACAAGGTGACGCCATTTTGTTTTCGTATTTCAACAGCGGCGACATTTTTAAAAAATATCTCGAGAAATTCCTTGGATCGTACGTCGTGTTGATCGGGCCAGTGGCCAAGCAGTACTGCGATCCCTCGCCGTTGGACTTGAAGGAAAATCAGGATTTGCCCACGGCCGACTGGGATTTAATTCTCTACCAGAGATTTGGATTGGAAGATGTGGATTTCATTGGAATTTACGAAAGAACCTCGGAGCATTCAAATTGTCAAAAATGATCAAACTTGTTTTTAATTTATTACTTGTTCAATTATCTATAAAATATATTATGTTTGTAAACACTCAATCGAAATTTGTATTAATGAATCAGATTGATTGTGGAATTAATAATTGTGAATTGTGAGAATTAATAAAAACCACAATTTATTTATTTGAACGTTTACAAAATAAAATTTATTACCAATTGCAAAAATTGCAAATAATTATAAAAGTTAATTTCATATGATATATTTCATAATATATAAATACTGGAATTATATATTTCCACTTGGACAATTTCATAAAAATTCAAATGATGAACAGATTCATATATAAATTGTTTACACATTTGTAAAACTCGTGATATTAAATGAAGTTTACTTGCCAAATCCTTGGAAAAAAACTAAAACAAAAGATATTTAAATCCCCAGAGTTAAATTTCCTTTTTAATCTCCAACTAATCTCAATTACAATTACTGAACTGAAAATTATCAAATGAAGGAAAAGTCTATATAAAGATTTTTAATGCTTGGGAACTTACGTTGCCAGAAGGGTACAAATGTCATTGTCATTGGCGCAGATGAGACACTGGCTGATGTAACTGTAAATCAAATTTAAGTTTACATGTAATTACAAAAGAAACGATTGTATTTTAAATCTAGAAGTTATCTGATAGCTACTCTTGTTCCTTTTAGCAAGAATTCTATACGCAAATTACCTGCAGCTGTTTTGAATTTCGCTAATGCAAGAAGAAGAAGAAGTCCAAGACATTCTAATCGAACAAAATCAAATACATTTTTATAACTTAAAAGTATTAAAAATCAAATCAAAATCAAAAAGTATTATTGAAAAATTACTTGTCTCAGGTTCAACAGGTTGAGCCAAAGTCCCAGTAAATTCTTCCATTTCAAATTCATCAAGATCTTCAATCTATATTCAAGAGGATAATAAAATTGCATTTACAATTCAAAGTATTTGTATTTAATTGACTTTTGTGCAATCAATTTTACACTTTTTCAATTTAAAGAAAGTGTTTATAGTTTTCTTAAATTGAATTTAATGAATTTCTTATTGTAGTGAATTTGTAATCACAGATAAATCATTGCGATTTCCCTGAGAATCTCTTGAAGGGAGTGAAATTCCTGGGGCGAGTTGAGCCAGACAAATTCCCAAAGAGCAAAGGAGACAAATGAGAGTCGACAAACTCATTTTTCTTCTATTTCTCTTTCTGAGCTCTGACAAAGTGAGAAAATTTCCAAATTGGAATATTTGATAGGAAAAGATATGAAAGAAGAAGTATTTATATGAAATTTCCAATTCTGGAACTCCCTTATTATTTTTCATCATTTCCTTCCAATCCATTGTTCTATGCCTCGTGATTAAATAATTTTGATTTTCTTTCCAAAGACAAATATAATAATATTTGCACTAAAGTTCTTGGTTTTAGTTATTATTAAACGTCGACCTTTAATATTTTATAGTAATAAAGTTCATTTCCGGCAATATGCGAATCTCCTCCAAGTTCAATCTAGGAAAATGAACCAACATTGGAGGAAAAGTTGGAAATAATTGAAGGATCTTATGATTCTCATGCAGTACCCCATTAGATCAAACATGTAAGTTTAATTGAGTTTAAGGAAAATATTGGAAAAATATTTTAGTATATAATGAACTTGAATTGGTGAGTCTTTATTCCATAGCCATAATTTGATCAAATTGAACGGTTGTGTCAGCGGCCACTTTTTTCGCTCCAGAAAATAATTTTAAAGCTTAATCGTGAATTTTATTGTTAGTTGATTCATTCTTAAAAATCCTTAAGAATGAGGTTTGAATATATTAAAGTGACTTCTAAATGAAAGAAACTTAATAAATAAATAATCAAATAGCCAATAAACAGAATGAATTTTAATAAAAAAAATAAAGTTAAGACAACGTTTATTCAATTTTCTAATTGTAGACTTAATTTAATTTTTTCAAATGATGATTTTAATAAAAACTTGCATTTGTCAAATTGAATTTTGCGTGAAGTTTACTTGCCAAATATGAGACTCAAAGCTGTAAAACAAAATATCCATTTAAACCCCCTGAGTTAAAATTCCCCTTTAATCTCCAATTAAACTCAATTACTGAACTCAATGAGTAATGGAGGATCTAGAAAAGTATCTATGAAGGTTCTTAATGTTTGGTAACATACCTTGAAAACCAGGCATCCATTGAACTTTAAATGGGGCTGCTGAGACAGTGGGTGCTGTTGTCGTTGCTATTAAAATATTAACAATGCTTTAAAGTTTTATTTGCAGAATTAGTTAAATTATAATTAACCCTTTAAATTATATGTTATGTCTTGTGGTTATAAATATTTTTAAATCTTTGTATATTTACCTGTTCGGGATAAAGCGAGAAGAGCCAGAGCAAGGAGAAGTCCGATACATTCTATTTAAATGATATTCATTCATTAAATGACAAATGATTTTTAATATGAAATGCAATTTGGGATTTTAAATGGAAAAGAACGAACTTTCTTCCGGTTCAACAGCTTCGGCTTGAGTTCCTTTAAATTCTTCTAATTCGTGTTCTTCGGCCTAAGAAGTATAAGAACAAAATTCTCAATTACAAAAATTAAACATTTACAACAATTAGAATAAATTAAAATTATATTTAATTCTAATCAAATTTTAATTAGAAAGAATGTTTTGAACTTGCAGATAAATGGGCAACTTCGTCTTTGATGGGATTAGCTAACGAAGCTCCGCAAATGAAGAGGAAGATCAACGCGACTTTCATCTTGACTGATTTGACTTGTCGAATCTCAATTCTTACACAAACTTGAAGGTGAAATTAGCAAGTGCGGAGTTTAAATAGGATTTTCAATCAATCAAGTTCAAAATTTGATTTGTTTGCACTATCTGGCGTCTCTTCATTGTGGATTTTCTCACACACGTCAAAGTCTTCCAATCAATTTGATGTTTTCATTCATTTCACAAGTTTTGAAGTTTTCAGGATGCTTTCAAATCCCCATTTTTTAGTTTAGTGTGTTGCGCCATAGTCAAAATACATTTGAACTGACAATGAGGAAATTCGTTAACCTTGATTTATTGAAGCAATTTTTAATCAGTCATATTTCACATATGCTTTAATTTTGATAACCGAATATTTGTAAGCTAATTTATATTGAACATTTGTTTTTTAATTGTTATATTAGTTTATGAGATTTAGTTTGCGAAGTCGGTTTAAATAACTTATAAATTAAATAGCTTTACATTTAGGTTTAATCTAATGGTTTAATGAGGAATAACAAAGTTTATGGTTCTATTCTTTATTTACGTCACACGTCCATCTGCTTTTAAGTAAACAAAGAAAATCCATGTTGGCTTTTGTATCAGAAATTAATAAATTTGCGTCAAAATTTTCTTTAATGTTTATTCATCCATTGAACAAATAATTAAATAATACTTACAGAGTTATTTATAATATCAATCATTTTAATCACAATCACCTACTAAAAGACATCATAACAAAACATTTAAAAAATTAAAAACATTCATGAAAGTTTAATAAATAAAATGAGAAATTAACATTTCATATATGAATTTAAAAGACAAAAGAATGATAAATTAATTAGATAATACATTTTTATATAAAAACGTCTAGTTATATTAGAACAACACATAATTTATAATTACAATAATACATTATTTTAATGAGAAATATCATATTTACACGATGTACTTTTAAAAGTTTCACAATAAGATTTTTTTTTACATAATTTGTAATTATGAGTTATTGCTATTATTTGTATAGCCGAATTTTCGAAAGCTCTATAACGTGACTTTTTGGTTTAAACTATTAAATTCAGATCAAAATAATTGAAAAATGTTTTTAATTGAACAATTTTAGTTAATAAAGATGCGCTATTTTATCAATGATTCAATTTCCTTATTGTGCCAGATATCAAAGTATCACTGTAGTCTTTTAAAATTGGAAAATTTAAAGAATTTGACTCGACGTTTTCTCGGAGTCTTTTTGAATTATCAGGGGAACCTTCGTTGCTTTTGTTCAGGGTTTTAATTCCTCGTTTCCTTGCTCGGATTTGCGAAGGAGTTCCTTTAACGTCTGAATGAAGACGGCAATGACGAGTCTGGAAAATTAATAACAAGGAATTAAATTAGTTTTTAACTTAAAATTATAAAAAAAAGCTTTCGTCGAGCTAAAATTCCAATCAATGAAATATAAAAGTTTTTAAATATAAAAGTTTTGACATGGGTAAAACAATAAAACTTGGATAAAACAAATCCCTTTATTATAAAATATAAAAGTAAAATAAATTGAAACATCATAATTTCATAATAAATTGTAAAATGACCTTATGACCCCATCGTCTGCACATGAAGCAATATCCAAAATTGTAACAATTTTGAAGTCGAGACTCTCGAAACGGAGGATTAAATGGATGATTATTTTCAATCTTCTTTAAAATGTCAAGAAATTCTCCTGATTCGTATCCTTCTTGAGTGGAAGGGTTGTAAGGAAGTTTCTAAATTGTCAAAAAAATATTTACTAACTCAACGAAACATTGATTAATTTTAAAACAATAATTTACTAAATGTATTTTACCGTAATTAATTCTTCACGTGCTCCAAGAAGAAACCAAAACACGGTCTCGTCATCCCGCATTTCATATTCCTTCACGCCGCGATGAATTCTAAAAAAATATTTAATTATTAAAATATTTCAACTAAAATATAAAAGTTTTAGAAACTATTTATGTATATTACAATTATTGTATTTTAAATTAAATGTTAATGAAAGGAGTTTTCGCTTTTCTTTAAATTAAAACAATTGTCAAAATTCCACACGAACCTTTGGAAGAAGCTCAATGGAGATTCGTTCAAATCTTGTTGAAAACAAGGCAAAGGCAAATAAAACTTAACCCAATCCATCTCAATAAGTTAAAAATCCTTAACTATCTTTAAGTACAAAATTAAGTTCATTATTAAGTAAGAGGAAAAGTGAAAATTTAAAATTAAATGGGAAAGAATATAAAGAATTGGCGAACTTCTACCAAAATTGGATTTTGACTTAGCGCCCAGTGCCTATAAAATCCCTTTTCTAGATCTTCCTTTCCCCTTTCAAGTCTCATTTCCACCCCCAACTTCACTCTCAATTCATTTGATTCAACAAGAACCAACTTCTAAATATAAAGTAATTAATATAAATAATTGATTTAGGCATATAACTATATCAATTATTTATTAAAAACTGTAATAAAGGCTAATAAATAAGCTAATAAAGCATCATTTAAGTTTTTCTTACTTCTCTAATAATCAGTACTTATGAACATTAGTATAATGCCCAAATTCTCCAGATTTTGATATATAAACAATTAAGGATTTTAATGTAAAAATAGTATTTAATGTGAGTATGAAAAGTATGAATGGTATTCGAGAGCAGTTTGTTGGGTAAGAAAGTTGGCAGAGACGAGGCGAGATGATTTGATGAGAGCAGCGTGAAGATTCCATCGATTTCCCACATATTCCTATAAGAAAAGTGTGTGAAGGTGAAGAGCGACTGGTTCTCATCCTCTTGGAATGAGGAACTTCCCATGGCCACGCTTTCACTCCCAACATCTCCCTCATCCAACGGCACGAACTCTCCAACATCCCAAGAAACTCCATAAGACTCTTCAATACTCCACATGGACCGCAATCTCCTCACAGGACTCTCCTTATCTACCTTTGCCACTATCCGTCTCAACGGAACAAGAGAAACAATTTTCACATTTTCACATTTTCTCAAAGTTGGAGAACAAAGGTGATTCGAGAATCTCAACCTCCTCAATGTTCATTCACATTTTTGAGTGGCGAACATCAACACGTTTAATTAACTCCTATCATTCCGAACAATTAATTTTTAAATGGTTAAATTTAATCAAATTAAGAGTTTAAGTTTTTAAGTTAAAGGTTATATAATATGAGTATTTTATAGATTGTAAGCTTCTTAAATTTTAGAGTAAGAAAATACTAAAATATATTCATTCTTTCACAATCAGTAAAAAAGAATTATAATTTACTAACTACTCAAATAAGTGTCAATTTTAAATTTATTTACGGTTTATTAATTAATCTAAATTCTTAATTAATTAATTGAGTTTTTAAAATGAACAATTACGTGAATTTCATTGTGATTATTTTGTCCCTGGAAGACTTGGTTGATTCCACCTTAATGTGGGATCTTCCCCCACGGAGACGCTTTGACCCTTTTGACAAAAATTTCGTTCCTCGACTCCCAGTGTACGAACCCTTAAACATCCAAAACGTCCATCACACCTACCACGACTACCATCACATCCAACAAAGCCCGAATTACCCGCCACCCAACCCGCCACAACCCCCGATTTCCCCCCCTTCCCAATGGAAAATCGGGAGTATTTTCCAAAAAGGCATTGAAGGTCTCACATCCTCCGCGGCGTCCTTTTTGCCCCAAACGCTCTCCTCGATCACCCCACAGATTCATCGCCCGCCGCGGCCGCCGACTGAACCTACCACGTCGCAGTCACAACAGCAACTCCAGCAACAACAACAACAACAAGAGCCTTCGAAACACGCGAGTTTCTTTAGCAGTTTGTACAATAATTTGAAGCCGACGGAGACGCCAACCACGACGTTGTTCCAAGTTGGGCAAATTGAGAATCACGAGGAGATCCCTTCGGCTTCGTCTTCACATTTTAACTACCCGTCCATTAATTACCATCCGAATCAACAAATCCCGATGAGTTTAATTGATCCATATTACTCCAAAAGAGAGGAATATCCCAAACGAGACGAGAAGAACAAGGAAAAGAAGAAGGTGAAAAAAGGACAATACACAGAACAACGGAGGAAAGAACCGCAAAATGAATTTGTCTATATGCCAGCCCAATATAGTCCTGACGTGGAAGGTAATTTAAAAATTGGAATTAAATTATTACAAACATTTCCAGAATAAGTATTAATTGGTAACTTAATTATGATAATTACCAGTAATTACTAATGCCAATGTCATATAAATATTCTTGCTTTTTTAACATAATTAATAATAATTCAATTATTTATAAATAAAACTACAAGGACCAATTAATCAATCAATTAATCATTCAGGTGAAGATGAGATCACGTGGGCAGAATTTCTCCGCGCCGTTACGTCAAGTCCGAATGGCCCCGCCAAGCGTAATAATTATCCGTCGCCCACCAGAAAACAATGGCGGTGTTTTGTCGAAGGCGCTCGACCCAAAGGAGGAATTCGATCTAAAGAAGAAGCAGCGATGGCTTTGGCTCAAATCCTCTTTGAATCCAACGGCCTTACGAATAAAAAAGAAGAAATCTGCAATAAAGCAATTTCCCTTGCTAATTGTGATAAGCAATCCAAGAAGAAACTCGTTGACAAAGACTGTGATGGTAAAATTTAATCACTAATTAATAATTTAATTCTACTTTACTTTACTATAAAACAACTTTAATATTACATTTACTAAATGTACTGGAAATTTAATGACCAATTACGTTATTGCTAGTTAATTAGAATTAGAAAATTGTTTCTGTAAAAACCAATTTAATCCCTGTACTTAGCACCAGGAAAAAAATACTACGGACGCGGGTATTTGAATCTCCGGGGTTGTGCAAATTACCGGGCGGCCTCAGTCGACCTTTACAATTCCGAGCGACTCGTCTGGGATCCCGACGTTCTGACCCGAGACGAAGACGCGTCTTGGGACGTGGCCTTATGGCAGTGGAGAACCAAGATCCGCGTTAGCAAAGGCGTCGTGGACGAGGGACATTTTGGAGCCACAACGGCCGCCATCGTCGGGTCGAGTGGATGCAAAAGCCGAGCTGAGCAAGGACCAAGGAAAAGATACAAAATATACGGGATCGTCCGAAATGCTTTTGGACTCTCGGGCAAAGGAAACGAGGAAGGATGTTTCAAACCTTACAGCAAGACCAAGAAGAAGCCCAAGAAAATATTTCCGGATTTTTAATCATCAATGATAATGAGAATCTAAGATATTTAAAATGTTTACCTTTTCACTTTTTATGTTGTTAATTAAATTAGGTTTATTTATATGTAATAACTTAGCTAAGTTCTAATGTTATAATTTAATAATTAAGTTTTTGTTATTTTTCTTAATATTTCTTTAAATTGTTTATATAAGAAGAATAAGAACCACCATGATGTTCACTTTATTTAAAATAAAAGTCATTTAAATAATTAAATATAATAATTATTCGCAAGGAAGGTCATGAGTGAATTGTGAAGATTTAGGATGAATTAACTAAAAAAGTATACAGTCTTCAGATGTAGAGATATTCATTTTTATTAAACTTTAAAGCTTAACGAGCATTAGAGAACGATTAAACAAATAATTTCGTCATTTTTAAAAATGTTATGTGTTAAAGATATCCATTTTTGGCGTATCATTCTACAAGTAAACTAACAAAATTAAAATAGTAATATTTTATTAATAATTAAGATTTTAAAAATAAAAGCCACCGGTTGTACAACAATATATAATTCACTTTAATATAGGCATCATATTTTAATATTTTTAATCACATGGAGAAGCTAATTTAATTAAATACACATTAGTATTTAAATATTACGTACGTCTAATATTGTTATTCATTGTTTAGGTATATTTGCATTGGAGAGCACAAAAGTGTTAGGCACCGTCGTCACTTTGATGAGAGAAAAATTAAAATCCACGCATCGAATCACTTCAAAGCATGCTATTTGTAGTTTTGAACAACTTGAACAAGAAAAATGAACCCAAATGGGAGAGGTGGGAATTGGGAAACGTTCTTGTCCAAACAACGTTGCTCAAATCTTATATTGCACATTAGGTAATATTGAAAATGAGAAAATCCCATTTAAAAAGCTCACATGATAATTAGGACATAAAAGGACAGTATGACAAATGAACAATAATAAGATACATAAGAATAATGAGAATACTTAACTAAACATTAAATTAGATATAATGATAAAATAATTTAAAAGTTGTTCATTCAAACTGACAGCGTTTTCATTTTTGATTAGGCGGAGCAAAAGAGAGAAGCTCTTCATACACGAGCCCTGAAATGATAAAAAAACATTTCTAATTAGAATTTAATTAATCAAAAATTTCCTCTATTTTTTAAAACTAAAATTTCTCTTAAAACTATAAATGTAGATAACTAAAAAATATTGTATTTAATATTATATTATAAAAGCTTAATGTATAGGCAATTATTTTTAATTATAATCAAATAAATGTATAATGCTCGTATTACTTCTCCATGACTCAAGCGGGGCTTCCATGTCTTCAAAGCTTTGGTCATAGGGAGTCGAGATCGGCTCGTCGGTTGGATCCGAATATTGAGCCAAGTAAGGATGAGCCAAGGCATTTTCTGCTGTTATTCGCAACTCGCTGTCCAGCTCAAGCATTTTCTCCAACAAGTCGATGGCTATTTATCATTTTTATTATAATAAAGAAATTAACTTAAATTACTTAAAAGCTCTCTTGAAGTTCGAAATTTGCTCTGTATTATTTTAAAATTAATTGTAAGATTTTTTTTTATTGAAAATGCCATATTCTTTTCAAAAGTCAAGAGTCACTAAACCAAGTCAAATAATTGGAAATTAAAAGTTTACCAAGCGGGTTTGCATTTTTGAAAACGCTATTAAAGTCCTTTTTCTTCATAGGCGGGAGAGATCCAATGTAGACGCGGGCCTGGGTAAAAAGAAATGTAATTGAGGCTTAGAGTTAATTGGGTATTTAAAGAGGGGGAGTTAAAGATGTTGGGGTCGACGGGACCTCGTTGCTACAGAGTTTGACGAGGGTTTGTTGGGTGGGCGTCCCAGTGAGCTCGAGGATGGTCGTCAGTTGGTCAATGTCTGTTTGGAGAGTTAAGGAAGGAAAGAGGACTCACGGGCTCACTGGAGATCTTGTCCAGGAGAGAGTCGCCCGGCTTCCCGAGCAACTCCATGATCAGGTTTAGTTGATTGATATCTATACATCAGAGTTAAGGAATTGAACTTCCGCATTCGAAAGCCATGCACAGATTAAACCATACTAATTTTATTAAACTAAACTACATTTAATAAACTATCATTTTAATGGACAATTAAAAATAAAATCCATAATTGTACAGAGCAATGATTCTGATATTTCTGATAAATCATTTAGTTATTAAATTGATTAAAATAAACTCAAATTATTCATTAAATTGAATTATATTGAATTGAATTTAATTAAAATGAAAGCCTGTTTTATAAATGCCGATTAAAACAGCTCTATTGAATGTAATTATATTAACGATAAGTCGAGAAAGCTAATTTACTCAAGCTGAGTTTTAATTGATTTAAATATTTCTAATTAATCATTTGTTGTTTGGTAAAAGGATACGGTCTTGTCCTGGGAAGAGAGTTTTCCCGGTGAGCAGCTCTGCCATGATACAACCAACGCTCCAGATGTCAACTAAAATGAGGAATGGAGATATTATGATTTTTTAATTGTCAATTGTTAAGTCAATTAAAAAAGCTTTAATAAAAAAGGAATTTAATTTAATAACTAAACTCCTCCTTGCCTGTTTGATTGTAATGCATCCAGTTGAGCATAATTTCCGGGGCTCTGTACCATCGAGTGGCGACATAGCCGGTCATTTCCGTCTCCGTCGGTCGCGCAAGTCCAAAGTCAAGAATCCGCAATTCGCAATCCTCATTCACGGCGATGTTCGACGGCTTCAAGTCCTTTGGTTCATTTAAACGTTAAAATTCATTTTAAACTTACGCAAACTAATTGGTTCACAATTTAGCAAGTTGATATTTGCCAATTTTGAGACATTTACTTTTAACATAGACATTAACAAAAGTTATAAGTGCAATAAAATTTTTAATATCAAGATTATCAACTAGTATAAGAATAAAGATGGATAGTAGTTAAAATATTTAGTTAATTAGGTTTAGAATAGTTAGTGAATAAAATTTTACCCTGTGAATGATCCCTGCAGAGTGAATGTATTTCAATCCTCGTAGTATTTGGTACACGAGGAACTGAACATGCTCGTCCGTCAATTTCTGAGTTTTCACAATGTTATTCAAGTCAGCGCCCATCAATGGAGTCACCATATACCTTCAAGCACATTGTTACGTATTATTTAGTTAAAATAACAAGGAAATTCAATCCAAGATAAAGAAAATGATTGTTTTTGATCATTGTTTAATTTACCAAAATGCATTTTAAGTAGCTTTATTTTTAAAATGTGCTATACCTTACAAATCCTTGGGGTCAAATGAAATATAATTTATTTATTATTTTAAAAGACTTCGACATTATTTTACAGTTCAAAGAACTGCTTCTAGCAAATAATCTATGAGTAGGTGTACAGTTTAAGACAGCTTTAATTTCGAAATTAGTGACTTACACATCTTGGAAGCTATCATAGTCAATAGCAGGAGTGAACACATCCAAAAGTCCAATTACCTAGAAATCAAAAGTTCAAATGACTTAACATGATAAATGAAACATTAGAAGCAATTAAAATTTAAGAATTTCAAGACTCAAAACTTGAGTGTTTACATTACATTTTCATGGTTCATGTGCTTGAGCAGCCGAACTTCCCTGTAGGTTCTTTTGGCATGAGTGGCGGATTGAAAAGGCCGAGCCAATTTCTTGATTGCAACCTTCTCATTCGTGATCGTGTCAACTGCAGAGCTAAAATAAAACATTTTCAATTCAAACAATTTAACGTTGCACATTTACAATTAAATTTTACTATAATTAAATGTGTCTCGGATTTGATATTAATTTAAATTTTAACTTTATAATAAAATTTTAATAAATAAAATTAATCGACTTTTACTAAAAATAATAAAACTGGAATTACCAGACTTGGCCGTAAGCTCCAGAACCCACGGGACTGCAAGTTTGATATCTGTTGGAAATTGCCCATTCCGTCTTGTTCAACTCAATTTGATAGAAATCGGGTTTCATGGTTCTCGGGGTTCTCGGGATTTTCTCTATTTTTCCACTGCACTACATTCCTCTTGGTCTTGTTGGTGTTGTGTGAGAGTGAAGGTCTGAAGGCCGTTTGTCTTGAAAATGGCGGTGGGTGATGTGGGCGGAAGGAGGCGAACCCTTTTTTCACACTCCTCCTTTCATTATCTTCTTCATGCAGCAATTGCATAAATGAAACGCCAGTTAACAAGTTAAAGTTGTATTAATAGACAAGTAAGACCTTTGACGGTCTCGCGGGGGGAAAGTGTGGAAACAAAGAGCAAATACGATTGCTCGTACATTCAAATCCATGTCTCCCATTAGTTTGGAATTAGCTCATTTTATTATCTTTCCTTCAAACAAGCGTAATGGAATAAGCAAGCTAAATGGAAATGATAATAAATGTCTAACGTTTAAACGCGTTTATGAGATGGGATAAATGAGATTATCATTAGGAATTATCGTGTTTGAACTGAATATTAAGAACTGAATATCAAGTTTAATATGCTCAATAAATATGACAATAAATGCTTTTGTGTAGATACTTAATGTATTTAGAATTTATGAGCTATCTTAATCAATTTAATCAATATTGTGAACAAATATTTAAATTCCAAAACTGTTGGCATTAAGAGTGCGAGATAATAAAAATTATGAGAATGTTACGCTACAAAAGTTTTGTTGATCGTCCTGTTAACCTTGTTTGTTCTGAAAAGAAAACAAACCATTTAAAGAAGTTTTTGGCACGGAGTAAATATTTTAATTTTCTCATTATCTATTATCCCTATTTGACTTTTTATTTAGGCAGTTCTAAGAAATCTTAATTGACCCTTTATTCCTAATATCATTCAAATATTACAAAATAAATAGATTATTGTTTATTATATGAGCATACCTATTATAGTTATTGTTAGTACAAGAGAATCAATGAGTATTAAATTACTTACTTACTCACAAGTTGTTTTTTCCCTTATAATTTTTTTGAAAATGCAAATAATTCAATGCAAATAAATTGTATGTGCAATAATAAATTATTAAATTTTGGTTATTTGTACTGAATTAATACTGGTTTTTTTAAATCCTACATGTATGTGCAGTTTTGCATTAGCATTTATGTATGACTGCGCGATTGCAGATGCAGAGGAATCTTCCCTGGCTGTGAAAAGCTGAGAATCGAGTGAAAAGCCGAAAAAACGAGAAGTTGATGCAGTATTTTTAAATTCCCCCATATAAAGTTCTCCTATATTTTCTTTCATCTCTGAGCTTAACGCGAACAACGTATCTACTATATCGTCGAACAGTCGGAAAATCACACACGAGACAAAGTTAAATGGGGCATAGTGCGAAATTGAATTGTGGCGTGAGGATAAAAAGAGGAAGGTTTCCGCATTTGAGGATTCGATTTCTCTACCGGCTTCGAGATTATTCCACAGAAGGCGAAATCGCTGAGGAAACTCCACTCTCCTTTTTCATCTGCCTACACGCTCCTCGGCTGCCCACACGGCCAAACGACTCCTCACCAACCTCTGAACCCAACCTTAATTACATTTCACGCCCAAACAACCCCAGCAAACATCAACACGTCCCGCTTGGCATCTCCGATAGCATTTTACACCGAAACTGTCGTAAGCCCCGAGGAATTTTACGAATTTTACATCACACGCGCATCTTTCACTTAATTGGATTCTCCTGCGACCTTCGCTGGGTTCAATTAGAAGAAAATTCTAACTTGCATTTCAATTTTTCAATGCGACGTCGCATGTTGGCACTTGTCGGCTCGTGTGTTTAATTGGAGATTTGAATTGAAGAGATTTTAATTAAAAATTTGAATTAATTTTTAATTGAAGGGATAATCGGAAAAGATGTCGGTGATTGGGATCGATTTTGGGAATGAGTCTTGCTACGTCGCCGTCGCTAGGGCCGGTGGAATCGAAACTGTCGACAATGACTACAGTCTTAGAGCTACTCCGTAAGATTTAACTTTTAACTCGCTTTCGACCTTTGGGAATTTTTAAGTTTAGTTTTTTCGCAAAATTTTGTTCACAAAAAAGTTTCTAGAAAGTTCTTAATTTTACTATTAATAGATTCTATTATGGAATGTTCTAGAGTTCAATCATTGGCATAATTTATCCTTTACTTTATTAAAAAGGACTTTGTTAACGACTAAATTATTAGGAATTATTAAGAATTAAGAATAATAAAATTATTAAAGACTAATTATTAATTAATTGAATTGAATTGATTATTTTAGATCATACGTGGCTTTTGGGCAAAAGCAAAGAATCCTTGGCGTGGCTGCAAAGAATCAAACAACAACGAATTTAAAAAATACCTTACATGGTTTTAAGCGCCTTCTCGGTCGGACGTACGACGATCCCGTCGTGAACGAAAGTCGGAAAATCAACGCGCCTTTTGAACTTATCAAAGTTGACCGGAGTGTCGGGTACAGAGTGAATTTCCTCAATGAGAACCAAACATTCTCGCCGGAACAAGTCACTGGAATGTTGTTCACCAAATTGAAGGAAACGACCGAAAATTCACTCGGATCCAAAGTTCACGACTGCGTCATTTCTGTAACTAACAATTTCAATTACCATTAAATTAAATAACAATAATTTTATCAAATTATTGAATATTAAATCATTTCGCTAAATTATTCCAGATTATATTATTTCACTAAATTGCTAATATTATAGTAAAACGCCCAATTAGATAATTAATTATTTGATCCTTTTAGTGCCCATCTTACTTCACTGAGGCTCAAAGACGAGCTTTATACGACGCAGCGTCTCTGTCCGGACTCAATGTTTTGCGATTGATGAACGAAACAACGGCGACGGCTCTCACGTACGGCATCTACAAACAGGATCTCCCTGGGCCGGAGGAAAGATCAAGAATCGTCATCTTCGTGGACTGCGGTCATTCAGCTCTGCAAATATTCGCTTGTGCCTTCAACAAAGGGAAACTGAGGGTAATTCATATTAAAATACATTTAAGCTCGTATTGAGTTGCACGCTCCTTAGATCCATCCACTCATACAATGAGGGATGAATGAGTCATAGGTGTGCGAAATTAAAATCCTATTTTTGATTTTTTACTTTCGAATCCGGATGAATTGGAATGCCCCAATGGGCCATATGACAATTGTCCGATGATTGAAAATTAAAGATTGAATTGTACCAATGTAATTTATGACAATCTTTTTTTATTGATTAAGTAAAAAATTATTCACTGGAAACATTAATCCTCAAATCTAAATTAGATTTTGATTTAATTTTAAATTATGATTTAAGTAATTCTTAGCCAATTAAACTAATTTGATTAAATTCTTTTTAGATCTTGGCTTCTCATGCTGATCCGAATTTGGGTGGTCAGGATTTTGACGAAGTTTTGGCTCATCATTTTGCCACAGAATTCCAATCGAAATATCGAGTTGATGTCCGGTCTAATCCACGCTACTTCATTCGATTGTTGGCCGAGTGTGAGAAGTTGAAGAAGCAAATGTCCACCACGTCGACACTCCTTCCGCTCAACATTGAGCTCATGGACAACATCGACGCCTCGTCGACGATGAAAAGCTCGGATTTTGAGAAATTGGCAGAAGTTTATTTTAGACGGGTTGAACAGGCGCTATTGGATTTCCGAACTGATGCTAGTAAGAAAAATATTAAATAAGTTTTCCTAGCTAGAACTAATAATAACTTAAATAGGAGCCATTCTTGAGTTAGTCATTGTTTAATCGTTTACCTATTTAAATTCAAATTAATTAGCTTTTAAAAGAATAAGTAAATAATTAAAGAAGTAGAATTTAAAGAACATTAGAAAGAATTAAAAGAAAGGTATGCATTAAGCTGGGTAAATGATCCCACACAGCGTTGCAAAATTTGCCTAGTAAACATAACTTTTTATAAAATTCCAATTTATTTTGTTAGCAAAAAATTTGTATTCCAATCTAATTGTCAAAGTTGTTCATCATAATGAGAGCTTAAAAAAAGTTCAAATTCATATTTCTAGTATGATATAGCTGGAGTTTTACCCAGCTTAATGCATACCCTTATGCATACCGCGTTTACAAACTAAAGTGGCCCTTGCTTATTTTCGCCGATTCTCTCTTATTCTCCTTGTTATGCTTTTCACGTTTCAATATAACCTATTGTCAAAATTTTTGTAGTTAATTTATATTAATAAAATAGACTATTTTAATGATATTTTATGTGAATTTAGTTAATCACCATTAATAGTTTGTGTTATCGACATGAGCCTTTTTAACTGCTTTAGGAGCAATAATGAAAGAAAAAGTTAAAATGATTTTATAAAAGTTTTTTTCCAACAATTTATTTAATGTATCACAATTAAATCATCGTCTTTTAGAAGTTCTAGAAGAACTCAAAAGTGAACGAACTACAAAAAAATCGGCATAGGTTATGGTAGAACGTGAAAAGCAAAGCAAGTAGAGAAGGAGATAATTGCCAAAATGAGCAAGGGTCACTTTAGATGGTAACCGCGGTGTAGGATTAGAATCAATTAAATTTTGAATTTTTGTGAATTTAGAAATCAAATTGGACGACATTCATTCTGTTGAAATTGTTGGTGGTTCTACGCGGCTTCCGAAGATCAAAGCGTTGATTGAAGACGTTTTCTGCAAGCAGCCCTCAACTACGTTGAATCAAGACGAGGCCGTGGCACGTGGTTGCGCCCTCCAATGCGCCATTCTCTCGCCGCTCTGCAAAGTGAGGGAGTTCAACATCACGGATGCCCAACAATATCCCATTAAACTCGTTTGGGATGAAAAACAAGGGGAAAATGGGTATGATTCATATAATTATAATACATTTAATTAAACATCCAACACATTTAATTAAGTCATTTATTAAGTGTATAGAATTAGAATTAGAATTTAGAAATGTCTTTTTTAATTCAAAGTAAGAAAAGAGAAATGGATTTTAATTGATTTTGACTTTGATAGGATGATGGAAGTTTTTCCACAATTTTACCAAATCCCCCAATCTCGTGCATTGACATTCCATCGGACGGGGCCTTTCGCATTGAGAGCCTACTACGTCTCCAACATTCCTTATCCGACAAAGGAAATTGGTAATTGAACATTCTTAGATTCAAATTGAATTAAAATCACCCAAAATTCAAATGGGAATGAAATTGATCAAAGGAATTTAATCAATTAATGGAGCGAAAGGAGAAAAGCGAATATGTGATAAAATGAAATGTATATTTGATTTGCAGGAACATACACGGTGAACGGGATCACCCCGAGAGAAGACGGAAGTTCAGCCAAGCTGAAAGTGAACGTGCGGGTTGACAAGAACGGATTCTTTGGAATCCCGAGCGCGTATTTATGCGAAACGAAGGAGATCGAGGTATGGTCATTGAAGCTCTTGTTAACCTACCAATCCAAATTAAGGGTAATTGGTTTAATTTTAATTGGTGGAAAAAGCCGGAAGCGGAAGGGAACGCGGACGCTGCAGGGAACGCTGAGGAGACGCCGATGTCGACGGACGAGGCGCCACAGCAACCGCCGCCTGAAGAAACGGCGGAGAAAAAAGCAGAGAAGAAGACGAAGAAAGTCAAAGTGATCGAGACGGAACTCCCTGTGGAGTCAAGAGGATATGGAATGCCCAAAAGAGACCTCGAAGGTCTCTTTGAAATTGAGGTAAAATTAATATTTTTATTACTAAAACCTTCATTAATATTTTAATTTTATCTTTCATTAAAATATAATTAATAATTAAATCCTTCATAATTTTCATTTATTTGAGTCAGAAAAATATTTTTTCATAATTTAGAATTTAACAAGACCATATGGATTAATGGTCATTTATAATTTATAGTAGTCCACGTATGCATAATGTAAATTGGGATAATTCATAATAAATTGGTTAATTAATGAGCTTTGAATTTTTAGATGAATTTGGTAGCAAACGATCGGCTTGAGACGGAGCGAAACGCCGTAAAGAATAGTTTAGAAGAATATATCTATAGTATGCGTGATGCTCTTCAAGGGGAATTGCAAGCCTACGTGGATGCCAACGAAGCTCAAAAGTTTGACCAAATGCTCTCAGCTTCCGAGGATTGGCTTTACGAGGATGGATCTGACGAGAAGAAAAAGGTTTATGAAGAAAAACTCGCTCATTTGAAGGTAACTGACTTGAGAAAGGAAATAAATAAATGACTGTGTTTTCTATATTTTTATTGTTAGAAAATTAAGTTCATAATTAATTAAATAATTATAATTGTTGCAAATGTGATTTTGAAGTAAATGCTCAATTGGTGAATATCAACTTAATCTCTATCAAGTTAATATTCATATTAGCTCAATGGGGCTTAAATATTAAATAACTTTTAATATCAGATAATCAGATTACTTAAAATTTATTAAGATTTAAGCTCTTAACTAAATTAAACATTATGAATTTAATTGACTTTGTTTAATTTGCTTGCAGGGTATTGGTGATCCGATCAGAGAACGTAAATGGGAATTCGAGGGACGCGAGCGTGCCTTGAAGGAAATGGAAGTTGCTCTTGGGATCGGGGCAAAGTTCGTCGACCAATGGAACCACAAAGATGTTAAGTACGAACACATCGAGCTGGCCGACGTGGAGAAAGTCACGAAGGCGATGGAGGAACTCCGACGCGGGTTTTTGGACCGAGTGATCCGCCAGCACGAGAGCACTCCGAAACACGAGGCCGTGGGCACCAAGGCGGCGGAGATCTTGGAGAAGCGGAAAGGATTCGAAAGCCTCCTTTACCCCGTGATGAACAAACCAAAAGCCCCGCCAAAAGAACCCACGCCGCCGCCGCCCGAAGACCCACCGGCCAACCCGCCCACCGAAGGGAAAACACCCGAGGAAATGGAGGTCGACTAAACAGACAAACCACACGAGTCACCAACAAGCGCTAACAATAATACAATATTTAATAAGATTATACTCTTCAAGCGTTATATCATGTATGCCCTTCTTAAATGCTTCACACACTCATCCTGTAATTGCAATTGTCATATTTACTAATTACAGTTGTAATTAAATTTGTTTGAACACAAATTATAAAAACACTACTTCAATTTAATAAAAGTTGTTCACTTTCGTTTTAATGATTCATTCCTGACCTGGATTTTAATTGAAATCATACTTAATTCACATACAGTCATCGTCACAAGTTTAACCGCTTTACACACTTCTAAATTCTAATGATAATATCTTGAATATCAAAAAAAAGAATTAACCCACTATATTCCATGAATTATAAGTATTATATGTAGTTAAAGTTTGGCAACTTTTATTAAGATCCAATTACTGTTCGAAGAGTAATAAGCCAATACAGGAATTATTTCACTTTTTGGAGTGGACACAAGTTTAAACCACTCTAATTTACAATAGAATACTGAATTTTATTATTAATTATTAATATTTTGTGTGGCTTCCTTTCGCCTTAACCAGTGCTGCAACACGTCTTGGAAGTGATTCGACGAGTTTCCTTGTCACCTCGGGTCCAATATTTTCCCAAGTCTCTTTCAGTATGACGATGAGTTCGTTTTCATTTTTCGGCTTACGATTACAAAGTGTTTTTTCAATATGAGCCCAAAGGTGCTCAATGGGGTTCATGTCCGGACTTTGTGCAGGCCAAGGGAGCACCTTGATTTTATTTTTAGCAAACCATTTCTTCACAATGATGGCCGTGTGCTTGGGGTCGTTATCTTGCTGGAAGATGAAGTTTCTCCGCAGCCCGACTTTCACTGCTGATTCTCTTAGGTTTTTCTCGAGAATGTCGATGTAGACTTCTTTCGTCATTCTCTCCTTGATGATGTGTAGTTTGCCGACCCCGTTAAATCCCATAGAGCCCCACACCATGACCGACCCTAAAAATAAAGACAAGGTCAAATAATATTTATTTATTAATATTTGGCAATTTTTTTTACCTCCTCCGTGTTTGACAGTCGGGCGTACGTATTTGGGACTGAGTGCAGTTCCGGGCTCTCTCCAAACGTTCCGTGACTTTCCGTGGCCAAAGAGACAGAATTTCAACTCATCAGACCACAAAACTTCTTTCCAATCTTCTTGAGTTTTGGACTGATGAGACTTTCCCCAGTTCATCCTCTCCTTTCGGTGTTTTGCTATGAGGAGTGGCTTCTTTCTAGCAACTCTTGAAGATTTGTTCAATTCTTTAATCCTCCGTTGAATTGTCTTTAAGGAAAGGTTGATTTGAAATTGACTTTGAATTTGCGTAGCTATTTCTTTGGCAGAAATGAAAGGGTCAATGTTGACTAACTTTCTAATTGCCCTATCAACGCGGACTGTTGTTTTCCTTGGCGCTCCACTTCGAGGCTTAATTTGAATTTCACCGGTACTTTTGAACTTTCTAACTATTGTTCTAACAGTTTCTTTATTTAATTGCAAATTATTTGCAATTTCGGAGTAGGATAATCCCCTTTGGTGACTTTTAATTACTAGATTTCTTAAGTTAAGACTTATCTGTTTACCTCGACCCATGTTAAAGCTTTAAATGGCGTTTGAATAATTTTAAAATCGCCGCCAGTATGTGTTTTTACTTTTAGGATTGTGAAAAGAAAAGTAGACAACCAGAATATAAACTTTTTTTTAGTCAAAGCCAATAAATATTTAGAGAAGTTTAAACTTGTGTCTGCCCCAAAAAGTGAAATAATTCCAATGTTGGGTTATTACTCTTCGAATAATAATTGGATTTTAATTAAAGATGGTACACTTTAAGTATATATAGTACTTATGAATCATAGAATATTATGGGTAAATTCATTTATTGGTATTCAAGATATTAACTCTAGAATTCAGGGTGTGTAAAGCGGTTAAACTTATGACGATGACTGTATAAAACAAATTAAAACCAACTAAATTTATTTCATGAATAGGCACAAATATTCCATTAAACATTAATTAAATCATGCACTTTCAATATTATTTAAAATAAATGAAAATGGAGGGAGATTCCCGAATAAAAACCAAAGGGAAGCTCGTCCCACATCCCACCAACGATGGGATATGAGACGAGCCGAGAGCTTCCCTTAGATTTATATGCCAAAATTTCAGCCATTTTCATTTATATTCTTTAGGCTTAATATGCTTAATGAATGAAAATGCTTAGTTTATTTCATGTTTAATGTTATGAGCAATTAGTGGAATTAAAGTAATTAAAGTAAATGAAAACTTTTTTCAAACTTTATTATTGACATTTTCATTGACGTGGACTTAAGTTTAAACATTGAGTCAACATTAAGATTCCTTGTAACATTATTAGCCCTGTTGTGTAATTGTTGAGGACATTTTGTAGTCTGTTTACGTAAATCATCAAATTATAATTGTATATTTCCTTAAATGTACCTGTGCTTGATTAACTCATCTTCCTAAAACCGCAGTTTTACAATTATGCGGCCTTAACTCTAATTCTTGATAAATTCGATCTACAAGTCTATCTATACAAATATTTCACATTTCTTGTTAATGCAATATTCCTTAATAGTTCATTTTACAATATTTAAGTATGTACAAATTTCTAGTAACTCTGTTCATGATTCAATTACAAGGAATCAATAAATTAGTGTACAATAATTGTTTGTAAAGTAGATTCATAATAGAACTTTCTTAAATATATAAAAGTACACGTGTACCATTGACGTCCTAACCTACTTAACAACTATACGATTGCAACTACGAAGTTCCTTAAAATACACACATGTTCAATTCGCCTTCGTTTTCAATGAGGCTCAAGTGATTTGATCATTTAATTAGATTTAGCTAATCATTAATTACCGTAAACGAAATTTTGGCTCATCAACACAAAAATGAGAAACGCAAAAATGAAAATCTTTAGCGTTCATATGTAGGTAGTTTGATTTTAGGAATGATTTTTCAATAATTGTAATTTACAATAAATGTATCCTTAAACATTAAATATGTAATTCTATATATTTTTATTATATTATTTATATTTAAGCTTACATGAGTTAATAAAGTTAAACTGAATAAAACTTTAAACAAAAATCTCGATCAACAAATAATAATAACAAGAAAAATTAAATAAGATATTACAGAGAGATTTAACAAAAATATTTCATTCATTTCCTATTAATTACAAACGTTGACCATTTTTAAAACAAACTTGTGTTGCGTCAAATAAGATGTGATTGAAATTAAATTGGATTAAAAAATTAATTGTTACGTGTTAATTTGAACTCGGATTTTTCCCAAATGAAAAAGAACAAATAGGAATTTTACTAAATATTTAGCCAACAACGACGTTTGCTAAGAAATGAAAATCTCATCATATACGTTTTATACATAATTCTACAAGTTAAGTAAATATAAATTATTAAAATTAGTTAATTATCTCATGGAATTAGCAAACAGTGTTTTCACATATAGTTTATAAATTATAAATATATTATTCATATATTAGTCTTTGCGTACAGTTGAATGAATACGTATATTGTAAATATTTTAATTAGTATCTCTCACAGTTAACTAAATTGGTTATAAACTAAACTTAAACAATTAAACAGTTCCTAATTCTCAGACAAACTCTTGTTAATCAAGTCATAAATTATTAGAATGTGAAATAAACTCATGATTGTTCATTCTCATAAATATACACAGGATCATTTGAATTCATACGAAATCCTTAAATTCAAGATAAATAAAAATTGTTTTATAAATGATAAATAAAGATACTGACTTGTACAAATAAAAAGGCTTTTTAAGAATTAAAATCACAATTTTCCATAATGTGAACTTACAAATTAAAAAAGTGAGTACAAAGGCGAAATTCAAATTAATTAAGCCGTTTAATCAACTCTGTGAGTTCCTTTGAGCTCCATTAAAAATTATAAAATAATTGCACGTAAGTCACTCCGTCGTTAGTTCAAGACAATTAAACAATTCTGGAGTTCGTCAAAGGAGGATTGTGTAAAAGCTTTTACCAGTTACAGATTTGATTGTCATGCTCTTAATTTACACAAAATCTCAAACCTGAAAAATGATTCCAACAATTCACTTCAAATAAAAAAAAATGTAAAATGAAAATTTCGACCTTTTTAATGAAAATCTTCAATATAATTTAATGAGAGGTTAAAAGGTCAAAAAACGTGTGGGGAAACGTTAAGAAAATAAAAGTTGCAACGTAAAAAAGTAAATTCCTCCTTTAAAAACTCCACACGAGCATTTTGAACTGATTATCTGAGATCACAACATAAAGAAGGAAAAAACTTCATAGCAAGCGATTGAGTTGTAAAAATTAAATTCGGAAAAAATTCAACACTTTTGCATATGAAAATGTCAATCGCTGAATTAATTAAATTAATCAATGCTAACTTATAACAAATTAGAAATTTAACATCCAATAAATGACAGTTAATCTGCCTTAATACCTAACACACTAATACGCCTAATAAAGAAATTTAGATTAATTTAAATATTAAAAAGTGCAATCAATTTAGGCAGTTTTTCAATTCTGCTTCCAACTCAAGAGTTTTCAAAATTCCTATTTTAATTATTATTATTGTAATAAATATTATAATGATAATGATAAACTCGAATTCTCCCTAATTATTATAGTTAGCCTAGGATACAGAAATTTAAAAATTTTTCCTGTGAAGTGACAATGGATTGAAAATACATTTTTGATCCTCCTAATGATTATAATTAAATCTTTTAATATTTTATGTAATTTACGTAATTAAATGTTTCCTTAGTCGAATGTGTAAGTAGGATTATTTAAGAAGAGTTTGATCCAAAGAGAGAGAGAGAATTTAGACGAGAGGTCATGTGACTCCAATGACCGGCGGCGTGGTTCCGTTCTCGGTCTTGACCATCACGTTGTTGTTGGAACTGGCGGGATTCGAACCCCGGCCCGTGGACTTCCCTCCGATGGAGCTCGAGGATGAGGCAGAGGACGAGGAGTTGCATTGGCCCGTGAGTTGGTTGACGCTCAGCGGGTTGTTGATGTCGTGTGGATTCGCGCCGACCGGATTCCGCGACGGCATCATCCCCTTGGAGTTGAGCGGGAACGGGAGGAGACTCCCGTTGGCCCCGAAGAAATGCCCCAGCGCGTTATTCTTTCCCGAGAGGAGAGAGGAGAAGCCGCCGAGGATTGAGGAGGAGAGCGGGAGGGCTGGCGGCGAGGACGAGGACGTCGTGGCCGTGTGGGCCGACGAGCTCGCCGAGGACGAAGACACCGACGGACGGTCGTCGCTCAGCCCGGGCGTCATAGGAGATTGGAGACTAGGAAGGGACACGGCGGGACTCGCCAAGCTCGCTGGGGACGGAAGAATCCCGGAAGGACTCGTGAGGGCCGGGGAAGGGAGAGACATCCCTGGAGAAGTCAACGACATCCCTGGAGACGCCAATGACATTCCTAGTTAAAAATTAACCATCTCATTAATTATTATTGCTTATTCAAAACTACTGATATTTTAATCTAATAAGCATTTATTTAAATATTAAAATAAAATTTTACCCGGCGAAGTGAGGCTGAAATTGGGTGATGACATTCCCATGTCCGAAGACTTGCAGTCCATGTCCGAGTCCATTCCGTTCTTTGAGTCAGGTGTGCAGGCCTCGCCCGCTGACCCAGCAGAGCCCAAATTGTCATCGGGGCTCCCAACTCCGCCGCCGTCCCCGTCCGGACCCTCCAAATATCGAATGCACTTCTTCTTCCTCCTAAACACATTCAATAATCAGTAAATTTCAAACTCACAATTCTCCCAAATTTAAAGAAATTTCAACGTTAATTCTTAAAGAACACAAAGCGAAAAGCATGCTCAAAAGACCAAAAATTCACAGACACGACGCATTAATTAAAAATTATATAAATATTTGCCAAATTACCCAAATAAAAATTATCAAACTTTCTCAAAATGAGATACAAATAATAAATTCTCTTCCAAATGTAAAGAACAACAATATAAACTCGTTACACAAATACACGCTAAAATTACAAAATGAACAATTACTCTCAAATAAAACTTCCTAAATACAATCAATGAAAATAATCAAATCTTATCATTTCCTATTTATTATAATTATAATAAACTCAATTTTTTCTATCTGAAAATTCCTGACTAAAGCCATTCAAATAAAAACCAATGACACGAACTCTACTTAAGTATTATATAGATAAATAATACATGAAATCATAATGAAATTTTGACTATGAATGAACCAAAAATGTGAAATAAGAACTAAATATTAAAAATCATATTTAAATATGCATTAAACTCAAATGATTAAATATGAATCCATTTATGTGATCTGACCTCTCTGTTTCCAATAGACCTCACAAGTGTCACAAGACTGAGATGGCGAATACTATGAGGGGAATACTTTGGCGAATAATTACAATAAAGAACTCAAACTCAAGAAACTCTTTCCATTGTCACTTTCGTTTGCAAAAATATATCACAGAGGTGTGAAAGTGTGGGGATTTATAGATTGACGTAAGTTGGTTCCTGGAGGGGCGAAGCGGCCGGGGGATGATTGGCCAAAGACCCAATGAGCCCCATGAGCAACTGGGCTTCTCTCCCTTGTTGACTCCCGGCTGACGAGGAAGGTCCAGGGGGAGAGGCCAGCGACGAGGTTGAGGAATTCCCGCCGTTGCTCCCGCCAACACCCAAACTTATATTCGGCGGATATCCAACCATCGCCTCATTCGGGCTAAACAACCGCGCCAATACAGTTTACACACATTTTCCCATTCAAAACATTTTTCCATTTTTAGCATTTGACTTTTTTGTACTCTTGGCAGTTTTGACTTTTTTGGCAAAATCAATTTTGAAAGATGGGGCCATTTGAAATACCAAATTGGATAATTTGGGTGAAGACACGGACAAGTTCAAATAAAATCACAATTTACCATATGGTTCATTCAACTAAATTACAAAATTAAAATTTTCCATTTATAATATATATATAAAAAAGGCTCGAAAATTCCAATTTTCGATCAGTGAATTTTGACTCAATTAGAAAATGATAATTAAACATTCCAAAATAAATGTTCAATTTGGCTTAAAAAAGTTTCATCTTTACACCAAGATAATAAACGAATTACATACAACAGTAAAAAGTGGAATAATCAAGAATTATAAACTACAAATAATAATTAATGATAAACTTAAACGATCAAAGCTACTTAAAATGTGCAAAATGAAAAATTGCATCATCAACATTCCAAATATTAAAATCATAATTTGCAATAATGACACAATAAACGTGAAGACAATTTAATTCTGTCTTTTTAAATATAATTTATCTGTGAGATTGACATTTGGTTTAAAAATGTGTTTTTTGTCTATTTAATCAAAAAGAGTGCATCTAGTCAAATGATGTGTTCACGTAATTATAATTAAATGTCAATTGGTAAAATTGACTTTTAGAAATATATTTTATTGGTAGGGTCAATTCAGAAAATGTGTCATGCTTCTAATTAAAATCTCAACTTTACTCGGCAAAAAATAAAAATTGGCCCAAAAATTGATTTTGATTGTTTTTTTTTTAGAAAAAGGGAGAAGTGTCGGTTGAAAGTATTGGCGAACATGTTGGTTTCACACGTTGAAGCAATTAACGATTTAATTTTGGGTTCATCTAACAATGCAAGTTTGAATCCTAAATTTCTGTCTAAACTTTCTCCTTAATGACAATTAAATTCCTAATGTTCAGTTAATTAAGTATGTACCTGACTAACTCAAAAAGCTAATAAATGTACTGACAATGTGGGAAGACACATTTTCTGAAATTTCCCTTCTGATCAATTTTCCTCCACGACATGACCTGTATGAACTCCTACAAAAAGCCCTACTGACTACACAAAACCTAACACGTCAAATCATATAAATATAATCAATGGTTATTCAATTTAAGAGAAGTGAAGCAAATTGACCAAACACGATACTTAGGAATATTTAATAATACCAAAATTAAAAAATTGTCATTCTCAATTAAGAAGCACATTCATAATTAAATAGTTAAATAGAATGCATAATTAGGAGTCCTCCATGAAGGGTAAATGAATTTACGACATTTAAATAAAGTAATTGGCATTCAAGAAAGAAGCAGCGGATTCTTTGTTCGTGTCTTCTCACAAAGTGTTTTTTGATTTAAAAAAACCCTTCAATTCCTATTATTTATTTTAAATATTTTAATTACAGTTATATAAATATTTCAAAGCATTTTTTTGTCATTTTGGGTTAATAAAACGGAAAAGCCCCGAATTGAATGAAGAACACGTATGAGTGTTTTAGTCATTAATATATAAATTGCAATATTAGTAGAAGTATATTTGCAATATTGCAAATATAATGAAGAGATTAATTAGAAGAAATGGAAGAATATCAAAATGAGAAGAATTGTAAATCTCACCTGCAAGGTTTGCACCATTGACTCTGTTGATCCAATCCATACCTCGCCCGACACTTTTTCATGCTGTTGCCTAAAGGGATTCACACGAGAGGAAGTGAGCAAAAATCTTTTAATTTTTCAGCGTTTTGAGAAGCGGGAAACTGGGGAGAATTTAAAAATAGGGAAAGAGAGAAAAACCCATCGGTTATGGTTTAAATACCTCCATCAAATTTATCTTGTTTTTTCTTCCTCTTCTTTTCATGGTGGGTTCTACTCTGAGCAGATGACCAATTCGGGTACATCTGCATGTGTCGCTGTCTCTCTCTACGAGCTAATTCGTAGTATTTCGCTTGTTCATCTCGGCCTAGCGCGTGCCACTGCGTTGACAAAAATCCCTCAATTTCGTCGCCATAATTGTATTTTGACCCGATCATACAAATTCCTTCCAATTTGCACCCCTAAAATTCCTTTTTTATTTTTTGACTTTACCCGAAAGAAACTGAAAACCAATGAAGGAGCTTTTGTGCATGTTCTTGCAAAATGGTCTAAAAGAGAAAATTGACACAACACCTAAGAACTCAAAAAATACACCAATTCTCATTGTCGATTACGAGAACCTCACAAGTTTTTATTAAAAAAAATACATTTAAATTAATTAACGCTACTTACTTAACTTTTAGTAATAAAAACAAGTCAAATTAAACAAGTGAGAAAAACTTTACAAAAAAATCCAATCAATGACTGAACGTAAAAAAAAGTTTCGTTTACGAAATTATATAGGGAAAAGTGACATTTTTGCCAACTCCGTTCATCATTTCAATTTTTTGGATCAACTTGTGTGTATTTGAGATTAATAATTTTATGTTTTGACAGAACAAGCGAAATACAGAGAGAAAAACACGGTGATGAGGAGACGCAGTGTGTATTTATATCTTTGGGGTATTTAGTTCATTAAACCGATGGGTTGGTCTCTTTCTTTTCCCTCGCAAAGGTCACGTGACGAGGACTTGACCCCGCTTGACCTCGCAAAGATGAGAAGGAGGGATTTTATACAAAACAGCACAATACCTCCGTCGGAAGTTTTCTCTTTCTTTCTCTTCTTCTTTTTAGCTCCGTAGCCATAATTATCCCTAGCTGACCAACCCGGGTACATCTGCATGTGGAGTTGCCTCTCTGCCCGCGCCTTTTCGTAATACTTCGCCTGGTCTTCCCGACTCAGAGAGTGCCACTACACACGTCACACAACCCGTTAATTACGAATTTATCGACCCAAAAAGGTCAAGTCTGTGAACGCGCTTTCTTTTCAATTCACAAACTTCCTCGGACTTTCACACTTAAATTTTGAATTTGGAGAATTATTAAGAATTTTGAGAAATAATTCAAAATTGAGAAATTATTCATTTAAACTTGATAAAATTTCCATTGAATTTGCCCATTCATCACAAATGGAATTTTTTGTTTTTAATTAACTTTTAGTGAAAACTTTTGTATTTAGGAAACTTGTTAAAAAAAGTTTGAAAATTGATAATGTGTGAAAGTTTTGAGAATATTTGATATTTAAAAATACAGTTGAATAGAGTGTTAAAAACCAAGGCTCAAAAAGGTGCAAAATGGTTCGAATTATGATGAAACGGTCAAAGTTAAACTAGTAAATTTACAGTAGTATCACTAGTTAATGGTTCATAGTTTTCCTTCAACTCTTGTAAAAAATAATTATAAAATGAATGATTTTTATGAAAGAGAATTTAAAAGCTTGTCTTACTCTTCGCCCGAGAATTTGGTTGATGGCCGCGCTCTCTTTAAGCGTACATTCAGCAACGACTTTCGCTCGCATCTCTTTCATGTACAACATGAAAGCGTTAAGAGGCTTCTTGATGTGTGGTTTCTTCTTGTCGTCTACGAAAAACAAAATCCTCATTAAAATTTAATCTCCGAATCAAATGAATAATTCCATAATCAAATCTTTAGTGTAATAAATTAAATAAATTAATACACGAATCTTACTTTGACTATTATTCGATTGTCCCGATTCGGAAGCATTTTTGGAACCATGAGACTCAGATGACTTCTGATCTCCCGATCTACAAATTAAAAATCGACAAAATTCATGAAACATTTTCATTTAGTATTTCATTTAATATTCCATTAAAATAAACAACGTTTCTGAATGCTTACCTGTGATTGTGATCGAGATGGGAAGAGTGAGGATCATGTTTCGAGGGATTCCCGACTAAGTGGTGACCTAAGCTTGGGTGCGGGGGCAAACCAGATCCTTGGAGAAGGGCCCCGGGAGAAAACCTATAAAAATCACTACAAACAAACCCACTATTACAAAACAAGGAAACAAAAACACCATTAGTTAATTCGGAAGAGACAAATTTAAAGAATCATATATATTTTTGCAAAATATGCAGTCAATATTCAGTAATTCTCACCTAGGAATTGACGTAGGAGGTATTGATAACGAGGGAGGGTAATTTCGAAATCCAGCGGAAGCAGCGGGATTCCCAGGATTTGAGATCGAGTACATACTTGTAGCAGCATGCCTGTTAAATTACCAAAAAACGGTTTTAAAAACCCCTCTGTTTACTCAAACCCCATCAAGACTATTTTCTTAATCGCAATTAAGTTCAAAGAAATATTTACGTTGACAGTAAGAAGCACACTTACCATTGAGAAACTTCTGGCAGGACTGAGTAAGGATATTGGCCCCCGAATGGGTACATCGCTGACCGCGACAAGCCTAAGAAAAAAGAAATGTTAACATCAACACTTGGAACATTCCCATTGCGATTCCTCAAGCTCTGCTCCTCTTAAATCTCCATAATTACCCAAAGAGCTCAAAAATGGCTCAAAAAGTTTCTCCACTCATCCCTTCGTCACCACGATTTTTCTCACCTTTTTACTCCTCTTCATCTTCACGAAATCTTCACTAACTTCATCTCTTCATTCCCCTCAAGACCCACCAAATACATTCTTACAAATACATTCGAATAATTCTCACTCTCATTGCCTTACACTTTTTCCCTCTTCATTTCGCTTCCTCTCACCCAACCTCTCATCAATATATGGGTGAAATATATGGTAAGAGACATTGGTGAAATATATTGGTGAGAGACATAGGGAAATCTCTATTTTCTTTTACTTTCCTGGAAAGCCCCATCCAAAGCCCTAATTCTCCCATGTTTACCCAACTTGGGCCAAGCGTCGTCCTGAGAGGGAAATTCATTAGACCTTTAAGTAAGGGAAATAAAATACGCCTTTGGTTTCTTCACTCAAAAAGAAGTTTAAATCATGAACTCCCGTTCATTTCCTTATTTAAATAACACCCATCTCATCAACATCAACATCTTCAATTCCTTCAACTAAAATCCACAAGAAGAAAATTGATAAGAAAAACACATTCATTTGAATGAAACTGACTGAAGGAAATTTGCTAGTGAAAAGGATCTCATTAAAAAAAACTTCCACTTGAACCTTCACTTAATAAATTCCCCTTAATAAATCCCTTTAGAATCCCTCAATGCAATTTGATGTTCAATTCTTGGTTGAACATCAAATTGCATGAATGCACAAGATTTCTTACATTTAAATGCAGCACGAGGTATACCCGTATATTTCCCATTACACATTTCTCATATACTTGATTATTCTTATGCTTAAATAAATATATGGAAATATATGAATTATCCTTTGCGTCTCATTTAACCAAACTAATAACCCATTGATTCTATTATTACCCTTTGCACTTGACTCTGGCAACCCCATAGCAAATCCATATAGAAATATACGGAATAAAGTTCATCTTTCCTTCCTTCGACTTTGGCGAACAAAAGCTTATTTCCCCGGGTTGAAAGTTGTAGAAGAGGAAATGAGTCTAATGGGATAAAATGGGAAAGTTTTTTGTATTCCAAAGGACGCCCAATCTCCCATTTAAACTTGGAGTGCTCGGACGAGTTTCCAATTGAGAAGAAACTTCCATTCAATTTCCCTATCCTTTTCTTAAAGAAATCTCTCATGATTCCCTTTGTTCAATTTCATCTCCTGGATTCCTCCTCTTCAAAATCTAATTTCCACAATGGAAAAAAGTTCAAGTTCCAAGATTCAAAAAAGACATTTTTTAATAAACCTCCCCAATAAAGAACTGAAAATATTAAATACAAATAGTTCTTTGCAAAATGAAAAAAGGGAATTTGGTCATATGAATGAAATCCTCATTTGTAGATTTGCGTCGAAGGGTCTTTTGACTCGTAAAGATTCATTTCTCTCTCTCGAATTTTCATTGTTCTTCGTCGTAAGAGTTTAAGCTCCCCTGAACATTTCATTGTTCTCTCGCGAACCCATGAGGAACTTCATTTACAACTTCCACATTCATTCACATTTCACATCAAAAGACCCAAATAAACATCTCATATGAACAATATGCTTAATATTGCATATTCCTTGACTTAAAAACCCAATGACGTCAACGAGAAGAGACATAATGAATTCCAAACCTCTTGGAAGAATTTATACTCCAATGTATTTCATATCAAGAGAACAAAGAGACAAAATCTATCCTCCTTGTTCAATTTCAATGGGCGAGTCAACAAGGACATTTTTTATGCAAACATTTTATTAATTTTGAAATACTTAATTTCCAATCTCACGACTCAAATTCCTCATTCCAGATGCAAGAAAATTGTAAAGATTTTTAAAAAAGTTAAAAATCCCAAAAATCCAATTTCTTCCAAACTGTCAATTCTATAAAACATTTTTTCTATAAAATGAAATATTAAAAATTCTTTAATTGGCGAAATTGGGAATTTCAAATTCATTTTTAGCGAAATATCACAAGTTCTCAAAAAAGGAGCCTGAGCTTTTAAGAATAAAAGTGGGGATTTAATTGAAGGAACTGAATGAAATCATTGAATTCTGAAGATAATGTCGTTGGCTATAAGAAACTACCTATATCGTAATAAGAGAGGAATAAAGGAAGGATATGAAGGGAAGTCTTCCGGATCTCAATATTCAATTTGTGAATTAATAGGGGGAGATGGGGAACGTCCTCGTAATAATGAAGATGATGATGCAATTGAAAGTCAGCCAACCAAACTCCGCCTCTCCCCCCATTCAACTTCCCCGGCTCTTCCGAATTTCTAATCATCAACCCCAATTTTACCCCTCGACCTCCCCACGTCTTTTCCCATATTCCACAAAAAAACCTTTTTTCTCTATCAAACTCTCGAAATTCTCTCGCAGAACAAATCTACTTCCCTATCCAAGCCTATGTATTCAAATTGAGTAAAAAAAAGACACTCAACAGCGGAGTTCTTCTACAATATTTAAAGCGTATCACAGATGAGCATAAGCTTCATAAATTTCATTTAATCTTCCTCATAATTCTCTCGTTCGCTCCTCGTTTCCCCAAATTCCCTCTTTTCCTTAAGTTCATTAAGGCTCCTCTGAATTGGGAAGTTTACGATATATATATTTTATATAATCATATATTATATAGCCCACTGTATACCTTCATTTAACATTTATAATGCCTACTACTCCTCCTATACATTTAATACGAATCGTATTATACGATATCTCCCTATAACTCCTTTTAATTCCTATATAGATTTATAAATGTTCATGGTTAATTAGAAATTGAGCAGGCGTGTGGTTGGGAGACGCCGTTCGTAAAACATCCACACTTTTAACAAACTCCCTCCAAGTGGAGCATTTAAAAAAGGGAAGACAAGACGAATGGGCCAGTGGAGTTTGGAACATTGGAAGCATGGGAGAAAGATCCAAAAACTTCTTCACTCCACATTATGTGGGCATCCGAGGTGACCGGGAAAAGGCAAAACCTCGGAGGCGAAGAACTTGACATAAATAAGGGGAACGTGTAAATGTCGCGTCCTAACATGAGGATGAACTTAATGATCCTCCAGGGAAGTCTTGAAAGTTCCATAAACATCCTCCTCCGTCCCGCACTCCTCCGCCGAGAACTCTTCCAACCATGTAAATTGGGATGGAAAAGGACCATTTCCCATTACCTTTTAAAAATATTCCAAAACACCATTATAGAAACCTTGTAAATTAGGACTTGGAAATACAAACTCGATTCTACCAATAAAATACACGCTATAACCATCAACCCAAATCATACACTTTCATATTATAAGCCTTAAATTTAACTTTTGTGCATTCTATTTAGGTTAAACATATCCTTATTTCCTAATAACTGCTATATTCTAAAACTTGTAAATGCTTATTTAGATATACAGAGTTTAATTATTGTATGATTTCTGCTCTGTACGATTTTAATGTGAAATATACACCATCGTATCAACTGCAAGTAAAATACTTATTAAAATACATCAAGCTTTTTCAAAAGCCCAATGTCCTATAAAATCGTGACATAATGAAGATGAGGCCAATTGGAGTTTCAATTCCGCTCCAAATTGGGCTGATATCATAAAAATCATTTTAATCCTACGAGGAAGAATTGAAACATGAACTTTTCAATTTAATTATGCGGGAGAATTTGAATTCATTGGACTTTTCCTTTGTTCGGGTCTCCTCCACTCCATTCGCCCCCTCTTTCTCTTGAAAGATCAAAGGGGAATTAAAATGAAGGAACTTCTCATCTCACGTCGTCTCATCATTTCTTCCTCCTACTTCCACCGCCGACTCACTCACAAAATTCCCAGCTTCGAATTCCCATCTTCTCCACATACAACCAAATGAGTCTCGTCATTTCTCTTCCTAATCATTTTTTAATCCTCCCTTTAATTGGCCCTCTAACAAGCTCTAAACTCCATTCTTTCAAACAATTTCCAGGAACCAATAAAATGTTAAATGGAAAGTGATAAACAATTCCAATTTCATTTATTCCTTCATTAAGATGACCCCAAGTTTGAGTTGGAAATCCGAGCTCTAAACGATGCTTCTCTCATTTAAAGCCAAGAGCTTTGAGAGGTAAAAAGAGATCGTTGGGAATGAGTTGATTAAACACGTCGTCTCTGAGCATCACAATGTGTTCGTGAAAGAAAAGTCTCAAACGAGACGAGCGAGGCAAATTTAATCAAGACTAATGATCAAACTTTACGTTTTAATTATCACATTTCCTGGGGAGTGTTTGAGGATTTGGGAGATGGATCAACTTACAACCCCGTCGCCTCATCAATCTCAACTTTTTCTCGCTCCTCTACTTTAAACAAATGAGGAATTTTTTCATTAAACCCAGATTTAATTTCCATTCCCTCGCCAGACTCATTTCATTTAACTCCGGCAGCCTTTGCCTAGTCAAGGAAGACTCGCTTGAAAATTACCGCCGTGAAAACTCTATTTGACAAAGAAAAACCTCCAATTCGTTGTTTTTACAAAAATTACGATTTTCACATATCTCTAATCTAAATACAAAATGAAATGAAACAAATGTAATTTATAAAATAAATACTAGTGGGCTTAATTTAATAAATAAAACTTCGGCGTCAAAGCTCAATAAAGTTTCTCTATTAAAAGTAGATACATAAGAGAAGTCAAGGTTTGTTTAAAAGAAAAGGTTTGTTCCAAGTCCAAACTTTCCCTTTGTCTCTCTGAGCCTCATTAAGGTTCTCTTTAGATGTTGAGCACGTACGAAATAGGCGGCGATGACGATGACGGCGGGTCCGTCAAAATCTCCTTTCTTTACCATTTTCCTCCCGTCATAATAATAATAATAATAATAATAAAGGAAAATGTCCATTTCTTGGCCTTACGGAGGGTCGTAATCAAAAAGTACTTCCTTTATTTCATCCCCTCATTTCCTCTTTATCCGCTCACTCATCTCCATTTTTACCCCATTGCAATCTTTAGGAGCCCTATTACTCGTTTCCTAAATTATTCCGCACTGATTACATATTATAGGACAAGCTGCTTCTTCAAACACATCGCTCCTTTTCTTTTCTTTTTAAAATTAATTCATTCAAAATACCCTCAAATTCTTAATTTTGTTTCTCAAATTCTCAATGATATTGGTTTGAGACGCCTACGTTCCCGGCGTATGAATTAATTTAGCGGCCAACTGTAATTTGCATACAATGGGATAAGATGCTGAGTTTGACTGGGAGGAGTGATAAAGGGAGTAAAATGACAATAAAGGCTCGAAGGGACAATAGGCAACGGACGTTGAGTGAGAAGATGAATCGCCGTCCTCCGATTTGTTCACCTCAAATTCCTCGGCTACATCACCCATATAACTTTAACACACATCCTCCATGCCCCTACAAGGCCTCGTGATCAAAAGCTCAAATGACCCCGCAGGAAGAATCATTTTTCTCATTTTCAAACACTCCTTCTTCAAACTCACTTCCTCATCAATTCTCCCCTCAGATCCCCTTCAGTCATCAAAGTCAACACTTTTTACACCAACCGAGACTTTTCAAGAATCTCCATTTTTTGGCAGAACGAAGAGGATCGCAAAGTATTCGATAATTATGTAATTTTGAGTTCTTTAAGAAATTCCCACTTACCATGAACAGCTTTAGCGGGGTCGAATAAAGGAGGAATGCCCATGTGAGCTGGAGGTGGTTGTGACAATTCGCCTACGCCGTTACAGAAAAATCCAAGGGATCCAGCACCAAATTTGCCCTACAAAACATACAAAAACAATCCTTGTAAATCCTCTTTAATGAGATTCAATTGTCCGAAGAAACTCGCAATAAATTCATTTCTTAACTTTCATGAAAATCATATGAAATTCATAAAGCCAACTTTGACCTCTGAACAATAAGCGACTACAAATTATTTATACAGCTTGAAGCAAAGGCGATTTAAGAAGCTGCGGGTTTGGACGACGCGAACTTTATAATTTTGACCTCATGTTTGTTTTTCCCCTTTTATGACACGAAATGATGAGAAAGAATGGATGTAAAAAAGATGAGTCATAAGTCAAGATGCTCGTTTTGCTTAATAAATTAATAACCCCGCCGAGGGTTTTGATTTAAGGCACAAAACCCTCGTCCGCCCTGAATATTGAAAATTTTCCACATCCCTCCGGCCTTTTCTTAATTCCTCCTAATCAAAATGCTGAAAGATTAAAAAGATATTTTTTGTCCGTATGCAAGAGTTTATGCAGGAGTTGGTATGGCTCAAACGGCCGAGTCTGATTCGCCGTGAGGGAAGCAACTTTTCAATTAATGGGCCAATTACTCAGAAGTCTTCTTCTGCATTTGAGGAAATCTCCCAAGGTTGGCTGTTGAAGCAGGAGCAGCCAGGATGTGCGCTGCTCCAGTAGAACCCACTTAAGGAACGCAGAAGAGGAAGATTAAGATGGAGCGATAGAGCAGAGAGAACAATGGCTGGTTGAGTGAATGAATAAGTAATTAGAGCTGAAGGGCTAATTACTCAGGATGAGCCTCGAGGAGGCGTCGCCTCGTTAGCATACATCCAACCCTCTGCTGCAAAGACCAGCCCATGAAGCCCTAAGACACTCTTTATTTATATATAATCCCGTCGGAGAAACGCCAAGGAAGGATCTTCACTTAAAAACAAATTAATTAATTCCAATATATTTACAATTCAATTCCCCCCCGTCAATCGCCAACTTTCTGCTTGTAATCCTCAACGACTTTGCAAATTCACAGCTTTGCAATTACTATATTGTTATATCCATTAATTGTTACAAGCATGTAACTGTAAAATATTTACTTTTATTCCCCAAAATCTTAAGTTTTTACATTAGAATTCAGGAATATTAAAAAATCCAGGAAATTCTCATTCAGTTCAATTTCCCCATATTAATCAAGGGAGAAATCGTTGGGTTGAATAAAAAAAAAGAAGAAATGCATGATTTAGAATATAAAAATGCAATTAAAATCATGCGATTATTCTTGACAAATGAGCAATTTGTAAAAATGATTTCCATATAGAAGAAATAAGAGTTGAATTTTCTTGGGGGAAGGCGAGGGTTCGTTAGTGCGGGTATTCTTGTAGGAATAGAAATGCCGGTTGGATGAGCTAAGAAGTGGAATTAAGAGGGAACATTCCGTTCATTGCCGGAGCTCTTGAGAATCCACCTAGCTGAATGAGAAAATTGGAAGGAAATGAACCGAGAGACTTTGAGGGACTTCAACCGACCGAACACACCCAAATGCCCCTTTCTTTCATATAAAGACAAATAGACTTTATGCCTTTATATCCTATAAGCTCCTCTCAACGTCCCCATAAACGACATTGATCATTTCGCCCAATATTTCCAAATTCACAAACATGATTTGTATACCATACAGAATATATTATATGAATAAAAGGGATATTAATCCCAGTATGTAGTATGTACATGTATAGAATCAACTTTGGATGCCGAGGATTTTAATTCGATTCTTCAGCAGTTTATGCGCTCCGCTGCATTAAGACACTCAACCCAATAAACCAAAAAATGCTACAAATATAATGAGAAAAATCCTCAGCGATGAAAGAAAGACTTACAATTTTTGCAAAATCTCATATTCAATTTGATCCGCTCATAAAATCAATAATTTAAATTGAATTGTTTTTAGCAACTCGACTTTCAAGGAATAGAAAAAACAAATAATTGTCATTGTTTTCCTGCAAGAATAAAAGTAAAAAAAAGAGAATTAGAAATGTGGGCATATGAAGAATAAATGTGTTTGTTTGTAGTGAAGTAACCGAAGGAGTGCAATTGACAACTAGGATTTTCTCTCTTTGCCATTTTCCGCTCAACGGAGCGACGAGATAAAAAGGGTCTCTCATGTCAAATTCGAAACCACGTCTCTTTTCAAACCCGCGCAAAGGAAACTGAGAATTCAAAATCACATCAATACAGGTTCAAAAAAACAATCATATTTGAGGAAATTACTTACATTTTCAATTTACATTTCTCTTTCATTCTCTTCCGCTCTTCATCTACAACATTCACCACACGATTCGATGAAAACGCAAATCTTTGATTTCATAAAATCCAAGTGAAAATCTATTGTGAAAATTATTTGTTTTGTTCAGCAAAAGCATGATCAAATGGAAGGTCGCCGCCATAAAATGTAAAGTATCCACAACATCTGTCATTCCACTTTCAACTTCATACCTAATAATCACAGTGATTACGCGTCCCATTATCTTTTTTAAACATTATTTTGCCATGGATTTAGACGATAAACATCCCAATATGTAATCCCAATCAGAATAAAATAAATATAGTGCAATGCCTATAGTAATTGCACAATTGATGTTTACTTGACCAATCCATTCGAGTATTTTCTCCAACTTTGGACCAGAACATTCATCAAGCTTTACTCCACTTTACCGTACTTTTATTACCATTAAAAGAACTCTGGCTTTTACTTTCCACTTTCCAAATGGTAAATGGAGTTCCTCTCAGAAAATAGTCAATCTGAGTCTCCATGAAGCATTGAAGTAATGTAAATGGAGTTCATAGAAGTAGAATCTATGAGCATAGGGGACAATGGGGCCTTTTGTGAAACTCATGAGATTAGGATCACTTCATCTCACTCCTCTCTTGGGTGAGTGAGTGGAGCGAGCGAGGGGCAGATCACTCTCCATAATGCACACTATTATATGACCCGGGAGGTGAGCCTGAGTGTCCCATTCACAATTCCCTAAAAATCCAACTACGAGATATAAGTAAACCTTATTCTCCCTAGTTGATCGCAATCGCGGAGTTTTGGAAAATGTCAAACATCGTCACATGTTCCTTTTGAACCTCCCTTGTTAGCCAAATGCACTGCTATGTAATACATGAGGGCAACTACAGAAGCGGTGTATTGAATCATGTGTATTCGGCTGGAGTGCATTGGATGATAATGAAAATGATGATGATCATAAGTTCATTATTCATAGTGTGTCTCCCTCGCGAAGATGTTTATCGGGGATGAGAAATTAGAGGGCAAGTGAACGTGTGGATCATCTGCCTCAACATCCCTCCATGAGTCAATTGGGGTTGTGAAGAGGGATAGTAAATTGAATGTAATCCGGACGTTAGTAGATCCATTATTCAACTTATATCTCCGTCACATTGAGTCCCCTTTGACAAATATTACTAAAGAGAGAGATTGAATGAAGGTGGGGCTTATCAGGTCACTATCATGACAGCTGCTCCTACGAACAAACCATCCACAAAGATCATAGTCATTCAATTCCGCTCCCTAATTATATGCATTCAAGGCTCTGCCTGTGAAAATCATCCCGGCAAAACGAACATTTCGCTACTCAAAAACTCAAACATCCCCACTTCTTGTCTTTTAGCTCAAAAATGCGAATTTCCGCTTTCCACAAACCATGTTTTCAACACTATTTCGCAAGAAACTACAAGGAAAAATGAACAAGTTAAATGAAATACTAATGAAATAAAATTCACTTAACAAGAACAAACAAGGAATAAAAATCATTCAACATGAGAATCAAAGGTTCTCTTCCATGCAAAAACAACCCAGTAGTGAAATGCCTTCTAATCTAACATGAGAACTATAATTTTTATTCAAAAATAAATAAAAATGAAAGTAAAATAAAAATTAAAAGAGGAAAAGTAATGTAAAACTAGAATAATGAAATAGTTAAAAATATTAATTAAAGAGAAATTAAAAATTTTTCAAATAAGTTCATGAAATGATGAAGGGGGAAGATGAGTATAATTAAGAGCCTTCCCGTGTCATAACTGTTTTTGAAGTCGGGGCGGGCAGAGCGAGCCCGACTTGTGATTCGGGACTCCTCGGTGCGAGAAGAGCGGAGGAAAGGAGAGAGATTACTTAATGGGCTTTTGAGGAGAGCGACTGTCGGCAAAAGTTCAAAGGCGGTCCCTCGAAGGTCTCACAGGCGTCCCAATCTGATTTGCTACAACTCGGGCGCGTGCCCCTCTTCTATATTTCATATCTCCTCTCCATCTCAAATTCCCTCAATAGTCGATCTCCACACTCCACCTACTCTTTAATTAACTATCAGACCCCGTGGAAAAATCAAACATCTTTCACATCAAATGAGCAAAACTTCATTTACTACAATCCTTCAATTAAATTTAAAAAAAAACTCTCAATGATGCTCTTCAATACTCTCAATTTTCTTCAAATTCTCCGAATACTTTCAATGCTCTTCAAAATTCCCAATCTCTCCTTAGAGTAATACATGATTCATTATATTCCGATGGTTTATTCTTTATCCTAATATTTAATGAGAAATCAAATACTATTCTACACGTTATATACTTGATCCTTTTTATGTATAACACTATTGATCCTAAAAAGCATCTGAAACATTGAATAATTGATTAAAATTTCAGAAATATAATTTGACTCTTCCTTGTCAACTATCGGAATATAATGAACCATGTGCTATGTATTTACTTATTTAACGTTTTAAATCCACATGATGAGAAAATTAATCTCAATAGTCGAATTCCTAGAACATGAGCATATAAACAAAAGTGGTTGTAGAAATAACTCAAATCGCGACAAGTTCCAAATCAATACGGATGTGAGCAGAGATCTCTGGAATAGGAAATGTTTGGAGGTTTCTCTTGGGAGTCCCGTGCAACCGTTTTAGACATTGCAAACTTCCCTCCCCGACTTTGACGGATACTTCAAATAAGGGTAAAAAATGAGAGCTGAAAATTACAAGTGGGAGAGTCGTCGATCATGGGATTCCCCGTGTGGTGCCATAGCTTTCAACTCCATGACTCCTCGCAAATCTCAAGTCTTGGGACGTAAGTTATGGATGGGACTATAAAGAACGGTTGTACATTAATAGCCACCGACCTCACAGACTCCTCATGAAGGTCTTGGGAATCCTCGCGTGGGCCGCAGTGGGCGTGAGGATATCAAAGGTGGACGGATAAATGACTCGCACAAACAAATCCCATCCATCTCGTCTCTCAAAAAATCACCATCTTTCGCTCCGTCTCCTTGTACAAAATTCTCAGATCCTCCTCAAATCCCACTCATCAAACTCCGCCAACTCAAGCATCATCAAAACTCTGGATTTCGTTACAATTTCTCACAGTACAATTAGTACAAATTCTTGTTACAATTAGTTTTGTAAATAAAAATCTCGCATTTAAGATTCTTATGAAATCCCATCATTTTTATTTGCTCATGAGCATCAAAAGCTCGAGCTTTCTAGACATGAAAAAGAAAATATTTTCTTGTTCTTATCCAAATGTTCTTATCTTATCAAATAGCACCTTGCAAGGAATAATGTGTTTAAATCCAAGTGATAGAAAAAATGTCTGAATCCACACGACCCTTCCCATGGTACACTTCTGCAAGAAAGTGAGTAAGCCAGGGATGTTAGGATTTGAAGGGAGTTTGGCTTAGCTGGTGGCCTGAGGTGGTGAGGCATTACAAATCGCTTATCTCCGCTTCAGCTACTGGACATGAACGTGCCTCGGAAGAGTTCTCAATAAGTCCTGCATCATGACGACGATCCCTCCGCTGCATTCCACCCTCTTTTATCTCAACCTCCAGGTGACAATTGACAACAAAAGGAGCCCTTACATAAACACTCCACCTATGCCCTTTCTTATACCATCCACAGGATACATGCTCCCCTACACAAACATTCCGAATCTCTCTTATACTCACACATTACACTTTCTGCATAATATTATATATACATTACACTTTCTATTATATCATATTATATATGCAAGCATGTATTTTATATGTAACTCCAAGCTGGACTTAACTTGATATTTCTTTTGATTCTTATATAGGATTAACAGATATTCCCTCTAGTTACTCTTATACAGAATCTCGTATGAGGATCTTATAATTCTGCTCTTACATATTATTTATGTATGAGCTGTTCTCCAACAGGTATAAAAAAAAGGCATTAGTCTTACATTTAAGATACACGGCGAGAAGAATAAAAAAAAGTAATTGTTATTATAGGAGTAGTGGCAATTGGTAAGAGACAAATGATCGGGCGATGTAAGTAGAAGTGCTGGGATGAAGAAGCTCCTACTGGAACTGATCCTCCCGACCCCGCCCTCATGCTCCTTTCAAAGGTGAGTGACAGGAGGTTGACAATTCACCTCTCAGCCACCTCCATTCATTCTCATTATCCAAATGAACATTAAGGCATTCCTCAACCCTTTCTTATCAATCTCGAATTCTTCCATAATCAACGTCTCCTCTCTCCACTTCAAATCACAATTTACTCTCCTTCCCAGCCACTTCAACCCTAAATGAGAATTTTGACTTTAAAAGCATGCTTAGGCATATGACATTCCCAAATGCTCAAAAAAAACTACCAAAAGTGCTCAGGTGGAGTTTAAAACGAATTCTATATCTGGGCCCAATTTCACCAAATTACTTCACATAGCAAATTTCACATTTCACATTGCGTTTTCATGTTTTATGTTTGCCCAATTAATTAATTTCCTTGGCAATTAAAAATTTATTATTAAAAATCATTAAGATTGGGCAAACTTAAAACATTCATACAAATTCAATATGGAATGTGCAATGTGAAATAATTTGGTGAAACCGGGCCCTGTATTATTAATACTACAAATACTCAAATGAGCTTCTTCATCAAAACAATCAGTTATTAGCCAATTACAATAAAAACTGCAATTAGCTAATGAAAATAAAAATTGCAATTACTGAAACATTTTAAAAAGAATGCTAACATGAGAGTGAATGGGGAAGTGAATAGTATGTTGAGGGTTGGTTGGGGCCGAAGTGTAATTACTTTGTGAGAGGACTATGAAGAGGATCCATTAGAATCATTATGTATTTTGTAGGAGCGGAGGTTGGCCGTAGGAGCATATGAAACTCCCCGGGTCCGGGAGAGCAAACAGAGGCCGGGATCCCCTTTGACCAATGTGCATCCATGCCGGAAGAATAAAGATCATGATGATGAGGATCTCCTCCCTTCCCACGTCCGTCCAAATCCCCCAATCCCCTCCATCCATTACACAGAGACGCCTATGAGATTATTCACAGACATCCCGGCTTCCTCACTCCCAAAGAATCCCGGAATCAACCGGACCCCCACATACATCCGGAACCATCTAAATCCATCCAAAACCATGAAGAAGACTATATCCACATATCATTCCAATGCGCGTTCGACCAGAATTTTATTATTGATCTCGAGAGAGCAAAAAGGCGGGGACTCGTCAATAATCCCCGCCATTCAAACCCAGTCCACAATGCAAAATCACAAAGTCCCAAATTGTCTTAGAGATTCTAAAGCTTAAGGATGCTTAGCTTCTCCGATGAGCCAAAAGACATGAAAACACTAACATCGAACATTTCAAGTACCATGTTCATAGCATTAAGGATGGGGAGAAAATGGACGACTTGGAAAGAATGATAGAAATGTTTTCTCTCAGGGTGAATGGGGTTGTCAGTTATTCCCTCATAGAGACCTGATGGAAAAAGAAAGAACAAACAAACAGGATCTGTTCAAAGGGGAAAAACACTCTTTACATAAAATACAAATCTGGGATCTCCGGGTGGGCGAAGGAAAAGACAAAAAATCAATCCTACATCTTCTATAACAAGTCAAAGATCGTCGTCCTAACCACAGGCATATTACTTATCATCCCTCTCCATAAACTTACAATCTCCATACACATATGTGTTTGAAAATGGGAAAAAGTGAGAGAAAACCAGCGTCTTGAGAGTCAAAGTTCAAATATCCATCCCCCACATTGAGAACAACAAAGTGAAGATTCAAAGGAAATATTCACCAAACAACAGCAACCATTCACATTCAAAATCATAAAATACAACTTGATTCTCAATGACACAATCGTCTTAAAACTCAATGGATTACAAAAGTCTTATAAAACCGTTTCAATCCTTGTAATAATATTAAGCTCACTATGCTCATCCTACTTTATGGTATTGGTGCCGTTCTCCCATTTATGCATTTCTTCCAGGCCCTACCTGGGAGAATCACCTCAATGGGAGAGGAGCATTTTGGGAAGAAGCTCCCATTTGGGAGAAACGTTGTTCTGGGAAAACCGCCGCCGCGGGAGAACCGCTCGTCTGGGAGAAATGCATAAATGGGAGAACGGCCATAAAATCCTACTTTATACAATCGTAATATAAAATAATGTTTAAAATAAAATCTTTGATTATAAATGAGTAAAGCAGCTTACAAATTGTCATTGACATAAAATTACCCAAGGATAGAAAATTGATATCAGAGTCTCATAGCAACTGATTGGATTGTAAAAACGTGTCCGGCGGTCGATTGGTATTGAATTTGAAGCTCTCTGTGTCTGAAATTGGTCTAAAATTGTCATGAGCGTCCCTAGGTCGTGTTTTCGGATCATAATATATGAAAAAGGGGTTTATCGGATTCGAGCGGAGAGAGATGGGAAGGGGAATTGGAATGGACTTGGGCGAAACTTCAAAGGTTTCCCTTGACAACCCGCCGCCTCTCCCCGCTATTTCACTTTCTCCTTCATGGAAAATTCCAAACTTTTCTCCGCGTATATAGAAAGCGGACGCCGCGTATAAGCACCGCATACCATCACATTCCTTATATTAACTCCTACTTACATCTCTCGTACTACCCTCCATGCTCGCTGTTTAGAATTTCTAAGCTCAAGTTGGAGAGGCTCTGTAAATTCGCCATGGTTATATTATACATAAGAGAGTAACCAAGAGTACAAGCTTGAAATAGGAGGTCAAATATACATGGCGAGATAGGGAGACGCGACTAAGGGAAAATTCATCGCTTTTATGGACTTGCTATAGAAGAGCAACGACGAGGGGTTTTCCCTTTGATCCCAATTGAGTAACCTACGAAGAATTTAAATTCTTTATTTATCATTTATCAGCTCACACTCCGACAAACCAGAAAAATCCTCAACAAAACTCCTTCAACTTTCATTCCTTTCTTTTAAAAATCCCTTCAATGGAAATTGGCTAATAAAATTCCCTCCACAACATTTTTACAGAGTCAATCAACTTTAATTTCATATTACGAATTCTTCCCAAATGGCATTTACGTTCAAAAATAAATTTAAAATTCTTTAAAATTCTTTAAAATACTTTGTCCCCATGAATCTTTCATTCCAAAACAAATAACTCAAAGGGGCTCAAATCTTCTAATATTCCTCAATTTCAATTCCAATGAACAGGTAAAAATCTTTGTTCAATCCTTATAAAATCACCCAAAAATATTTTGAATTCTGAATAAAGAATTTGTTCAAATAATAAAGTAATAATAAATAGTCGAATTTTAAAAATTGAAACCAATTGACGTTTCGCATGATCTCCTATGTGGGTAAAGAACCATCGTTCGAGATGCTTGTCTGGGCTAATAAATAATTTCGGAGGTGCGAAGTGGAAAGGCTGTTAAGGAGATTCCAATCAGCCCACGAGACCACGAGATTTATATTAGCAACTTTAATTGGTCCTACTTAACATTACGGAATTTGCATATGATCAACTTGAAAGTTCTTCTAAGCCATGTCTATTCATCTCTTTCACTTTCAAGAGGTCTTTGGTAGAATAAATCACGCGCCGGAGAACAACTCCTCCAAAATGTGTATCAAAAGTAGTAAAAAGGTAAGATGCGAGGAAGATAAAAACGAAGATCACCGTCGTCGTTCCTTCAATTGCTCCCCTTCAAATTCGAGTTGGAATCAACGAGCAAGTCGATAAATTCACCTGATTCACCTCTTTTAGCACTCGCCAGAACTCGCCATCTCCCCATGTGAGTTCGGACGGGCGTAAAAGACTGGTATGTTGGGAGGAAATAAAAATACTCTTTGCATTCCTCATGCTTCTCAAACATCCTCAGAACAAAAGTCCAACTCAGCAGTTAGAGTTTTGTTGGATTTAGTTTTGTTCAGCGAGGGAATATTCAAAATGTTCATGTTGAGCGGGTCTGTTGGGTGGTGGGCCGTTAAGAAGACAAATAGAAAGACACGGAGTTGAAAGAATAAAGTATCCATCGGATTCCTTTGGTCTCGGAGTAAATCATTCCACATTTCCACATCCATTACCTCATGCCACCTTCGCGTCCTGACAACCTGACTACTACCATAATGCCAACACATGCCACCAACAACGCCTACGATCCCACGTCACCCACAAATTCAGAAACACCACGACGCTCCCTGTAGAATAATACGATTTAAAGAATTCTTCACACAATAAAACTTGTGCTTGAGAATGAAAGAAAAAATTCGAATTTTTAAATGGCTTTCAAAGAAGTTTATCAAAGAGTCATAAAATTGACTGGCCTGGGTCTTGAAGGGCCTGAAGGTTCAAATTGCGAATTTTAATGTTATAAATGGGTTTGTAATCTCCACAAGCCTCCGCGTCTCATAAATATCGCCCGTGGTTTCAACAACCACATTCATTCATCCTCGTCCACACCCCCACGAGAAACGTCGCGGAGTTTCAATTTATAGAAATGCCGTAATTCCCTAGCTTTTCAAAAATTATCATTCAATGTAATTCGAAAGTATCGAAAAATAAATTATAAAAATTTATTCCAACTATTGAATTAAATTATGAAATACAAATGACTTTTGATAGAAACTAGATGCTTAGATATCAAATAAGGTCGAATTAAAATGCTTTTGACCTTTTCAGGCCAAAGGTTAAAGAAAGAATAAATCGAATCGAAAGTAAAAAAAAGTGTCTCGAATTGTCATTCAAGTATTTGAAGCCTGCGAGCCCATGTATTCTAAAGGTGTAATTTTATTCGGAGGAATTTACGATCCACATAAAAATTCCCACAACTTTCCACTTTTCCTCCTCTCAATCTCAATAGAAGTAAAAAGACACGTCGATCGTTCAACGCTCCTGTTGTAATTCCCCATGTTGGATCATATATAACAGCGCGGATAAAAAATGTCCTGAATTTCTAATTGACAAATCTCTTCATATAGGAAAGAGACATATGGCTGGGAAATACACTACAGAACATCATATAGGCATCGCATTGGAGCTTGGCCCGACGTTTCAGAAAGGTCAGTTTAAATACGTTTGAGATTTTGAATCTCAAGTTGTTCATTTGTCCCCGTGATTGTCCGTCGGACGCGTGACAGTTTTATGTGGAGTTATGAGCCGGTTCCCTGCGTCTTCCCCACCCCAAGATACACATGTCTCCGAACTCATTATCGTTATTTCCAAACACACTTCCTTTCCCAACACCAACCAATAAACCTCCTATGACTTTATACCCAACTCAAAAATTCAAAACCATTCAACCATACATATTTACTATCTATATTATCCCCAGCTTGTCTCCTTTCATATATTTCCCCTTACATTTTACAAGAATTCATTCACATCATTTGTATAAGAATTTATTTACATTTATATGAGAATATATTAATGCAAAATATACATTTTAGATATCCTTAACTTTGGTCATTTCTTGCTAGAAATGAGTAATATAACTTATCTATAGTTTTAACATTTAGCTTATAGTTTAAACTTGGTTCTTATACGAACTTGTTTATTTTCAAATATATTTATTATTATGAAATTTTTGACGAGCAGCGAGAAATCTCATTATGTGACATAAAACCCGCAAAGGTGGGCAAATGAGAGGAAGATAAATATGATAAGCATATAGCAGTTAAACAGCATGAATCCCCATTATTATTAATGTAGACATTAAGAGGGGCAGGAGAACATTGATGTCCACCTTTTGGTCAACTCCTTATATTCTCCCCATACACATTCCTGGGCATAGATTTAAATGCCAGTCATAGTGGCACTATGAAAGGCACTCATACGCAGTCATATGCTCACTCCATCTCAGCTAACCTGGCATATAAGACGGAAAAATAAAAATAAATGGGAGGGAATAATCCAAGACTCATTTTGATCAAAGGGGGAGATAAGCAATTAAAAAGTCCAAGAGCCACTCGAGATGGAGGAGATTCTTTGTGGGTGAGTATCGAGGCGCGTTATGAGAGATTTATATCGCCTTCACCTCCTCAAACCTGAAAGAGACAATGAGGAGATTCACATTTTAATATGATGATCATATTGTGTGATTCATCCCGACGACACCTCATTCACCTCGTTGTTTCCCATTCTCTCCGCCAAGAAGGCTCGGATGCCCAGGCCCTCATCAATTACCAAGACACCTTGCCCTTTCAACCAACTTCATTATATTCATTTACAACGAGAATCTCTCTTATGACTCCACAAGAACTCGTTTTAACCATCTGGCCAATTTATTACGCTTATTTATAAATAATATAATATAAAACTTACAAATGGCACAAGCTCCATTTCAGCAGTATGTGACTTAATCCTACAAATTATTTTTCCCCGCTCTTCCACATTTTACAACTTTCCAAGAAACATAAAAAATCTATATTTCACTCACACATTGTCAGCTAAAAAGATTTGTGCCAATAATTTAAAACCCATCATTGTCACTTAAGAAAGTGCAAATTTTACAAGAAAGTGCTGAAATGAAATTGAAGAATTCAATGAGATAAAATTTAAATTAAATAAAAAAGGGAAAATTAAGTAAAAATCAACTAGTTTTCCAAAATCCAGTTGTAATTTATAGAGAATGAATTGAAAGTAGCTCAAGGTGAACTCAATTTCCTCTTCGTCATCTCTATGAAATGAAGAAGTGAATGAGGATTTTTTCTCTTCCAACTCCCCCAATTTTCCGTCACATCCGACTGCAACTGAGGATTGCCATTGAGATGGATGAGAATGAGTCTTTCATTTCCATCTTCAAGTGTATCATGAAATGGAGGCAAGCATATAATAATAAGACACCCTTGAAATTCCAGAACCAAATCCTCATCAACTCACACAGAAGATCCATGAGGAAAATCCTTCAAGATTCCATCGGGTTCATTCATTAGGCTTTCCAGCCCCTTTCACTTTCCTCATCGTCTCCTCATTCAATTATTCTCATTTAATCTCATTTCCGACGAACACGCTCCTCGGATATGTCCATTTGCACAAATACAAACGAGCCCCGGTTCGTAAACTCCAGGAAAATCCCCAAGAAATTTCATTCATCCCCTCTCACATTGGACTACTCATTAAAAGCTCCCAAACAACAATATGACCAACTCAACAATGGTCATCCATGCAACAATGAGAACGAAAAGAGGTTATTTGAATAAAATAAAAACCCATTGAAATTATGCTCAACAATTATCAACTCTCACGAATTTCGCATTATTCATACACATTTTTAAATTCCAGATCTACACAACCCGAGTGAAAATCCTTCATTGTAAATTCAAAAGATAAAAACTCATTCACTTGCTATATGATTTTTAAAAAAGTAGATTTGAAAATGAGACTAAATGCAAAGGAGCTCGTGAGATTCCCAGGGAAATTCAAATGAGATGAACTCATCATGAATGATCGTCCCTCTCATATGCAAATAGACACTTGGTTCCCTTCACAAGTAAACATCCCAGTTGATCTCATAATGTATAAATTGGTCCATTATTCCCCTCCTTGGCTTCATTATCCTTTGAGGTATTCGAAAGCATGGCCTCGACGAATCGGATCCTTGTTTTCTGTTTCCATGGGAAATGGAGAGACCAGGACTCGTACAACCACCACACACTTCCACACGAATGAGAACGAGGCGAAGGAGGTGAGGAAAAGAACAACGAAACTCCCTCGACCGAAACAACGAGCGAATAAATTAAGTCCTTCCATTGCCATAACCATCTAAACCACACAGGAACCTCCGTATAACCAGAGAGAATAGGAAAAACATCAGCTAATCACCTTATTCGTTACAGGGGCGTTGAAGTCGTGGAATAGTCCTTTAATTGCCTATAAAGACTACAAGACCCAACCGTCCCTGCGAATTCCCATCATCATCTCCACCTTAATAGGCCCCAACAAGAGATACTAAATACACAGATCCCCTCTAATGTCCATACGAGATGTATATGCAATATATTTAATGTATTTAATAGAAAAAGTCTGTCTATTAAATAAAACTATTACATTATGCATGTTGTGTATGTAGGAAAAAAAGGTGATTTACAAAAGACCCCTTACCATGATGACCAATGTCCCTTTACGAGGTTTTAATTTATGCTGGCCATGTCCCACTGTGTGCATAATTGAACCTTTAACTCTCCCATTTGGATGACTATAAATGATAAATTGAACAACTTCTGTCCTCCGCTTTTTCCTCCAATTCCCCAATAGTTAACTTTTATTCCTCCTCGTCCCTTTCTCAATGAGTTCTCCGAGCTGTTCATCAATTTAATTACTCATTGTCCCTTCAAGAAATTTATATTCCTCCAAGTTCTTCAAGACTTCAACCCATATTCATACGACCAGACATTCATTATTCGGTAATAAATGGCCGCTAAGTATTATTATATTCTCCTCCACCACCCCAGCCAAGAGATCCTGTGAAAACCCAGGAGCCCAACCAGCGTGATTATGATGAGGCTTCCTTAAAAGATGAGGATTAAGATGAGCTCTCATTCTCACCATAGGGAACATGAGAAGTCCGATTAATGAGTTCTCAAGATGCCAAGAGCAAAGACTCAATTTCCAATCAACCTAAAAGTAAAAACATCTCATCTTCCTTTTAATTACTCACCCGACCTCAAAGTCTCCTTTCAAAAAACTCCTCATTTCCTCCCCTCAAAGACCTAGAGTTAATCACGAAAAGACCAATTTGAAAACTTCAACGTTTCTTTCAACTTGACTATCAATTCCCAGCAAGATTCCTCTCCTGCTCATAAATACCATAAACATCGTAATATTTTACATTATCATTATGCATTGCTATATGCATCAAGAAAAGAAACATTTATATGATATGATGGATGCGAGAGATTTAAAAAGAATAATCCGCGGGCTTCTGATACGCCCTCATTGTGTTCCCCCATTGTGCACGGGGCTGAGGATCGGATCGGGTGTATTGTCAACCTCAATTTGTGAACCGGACCGTGTGCTCATCTCCTTCAACCCTCATTCTAAACATTTTGATTCTTTGTCAGCTTCATTCCTCATACGAGGCTCATGGTATGCAAATGAGGGCATTCGAGACACATTGATAAAAAGGACCGTATGGACCGAACAATACGACAGTTCTCTTATGCAACAATGAGTAATCAGGAGAATTCCGCCCGAGATCCCCAGAAAGGTCACAGAGGGAAGAAGTGACGAGGCTTCTGTCTAGGACAATCTCATACGCGGGACAATAAATAACACTGGATTGTCATATGTAGATTACATTCAAATCTAACTTACATGGAGAGCCTGGTGACATTATGAAAAGGAAGATTTGAATCTCCCTCATTTGCTCCCTACTCCTGCTAAAGAATCTCTCTGTTGGGAAGAAACGCATATTCGCATCCTTCCTCGAAATCCAAATGATTCTAAGGGTCGGAATTTGGGCTGACGAAAAGCACATCTCTTTTCCGAGGAGGAGAGATAGGGCTAATGAATAGCTCAGAGGCCCCTGCACAAGTCCGTAGTCACTTTTTGCATGAATAAACACCTTTTGCTCAATTATCTATGGGCTGGTGAGTCGCGGCATTGAGCATCGAACCATTCACACAACCCAACGACTCCCTGCCACTCACTTTCTCTCAAAGGGAAAGCAAATTTCCAACTATTACTAAACCATATAACAACTCTCAATTAACTCTATATTCTCATCCTCTTCACATCCTCTTGTTTCTTATAAACCAATATGAAATGCCCCTATGGTGTATTTCTCAAAGCTTGTACAGAAAAAGCTCAACGGCATGGGAAGTTTTCAAAAAAAAAATTTCATGATATCTATGAATACGAGTATCTATGAATATGAAGCATAAGTAATATTTTTAGACCCTTATGCGCATGAATGGGGCTTTGCCTATCAATTAATTATTAAGGAAATTAAGGATCAATTCAAAGCCAAACGAGGCGGACTCGAATGTCGAGAATCAAATGAGTTGTAAGTTATTTTATCATTTTCAGTTATATTTGCGAAACAAAGACAAACCACGGCAAATCATTTGAAAATAACAAAGTCAAAGGTGCCGATTAGTTAAGTATGATTCCTTTAATTTTATTGAAACCGAAGAAATGCTCATTTCACTCACGATTCACGTGAATCCCAAAAGATTTGAGCATATCATCGTTATCGTTTATTTCCAAGTCTTAAAAGTCCATAAAAAGAAAGCGAGGATGAGAGGGAAGAATCCAAAAATCCGAATTTAATCTTTGGAACGCGTCCCACTCATTCAAACCTCGGATTTGGCTTTCATGGAAGAGATTTCCTATATTTATTATATACACCTTCACCCCTTATCTCTCGCATTCTTAATTCTTCGATTTTAAAAGCGAGAATAAAGAAGTTGCATGGGAAGAGGCACGTGGAATTATTCCTTATCCCTATCACTCGTCCCATTCACTCCCCTCTCCGCCGTATACAACAAATTGAAATGGACTATGATTTGTAAAAGAGCCGATTATAATGGAAATTATATTCAACTTTACAATACAACTTTCTCAAACACTCAATATCACTATTAATATTGAGTTTATATATTGTAGCAAATTATAATAGGAAATTATAATAGTTATATTCCTTAAGGAATATTATCAATGCAATAATGATATAAGTAGCATAGTTCATTATTGTTCCCTTCATTTTTCATTTCCCACCTCTTCATGTCATGTTATTAGGGATATATAGAAAGAAAGAATGTCATGACCGAGACCTTGTAAATAAAACCCGCGTATCATTCCCCCTCCTAATATCCCCTCATCGGTCGCATATAATTTCTATCGCTCAAAAGGGACGTGGAGCATTTGATGAATGCGAAAGGCTTGAACTTCCCATATAAAGGTGTGCATTGCCAGCTACTTGATCTCATCGACCTCTCAAGTTCGAAGCCCAAGAACATGCATCATGAAATGCACCATTCCACACATCATGGAACTGGGCTGAAGTGGTGGAAAGGGTTAAGACTCGGAACTCCGCTCGGATTTCAATTAAAAAAGAGGGAGCTCTCACCACGACGACTCCCCCAAAGACCCCGTTGAAATGGAGATAATAGAGGTGGAATGAGAACCCTATGAAAACCCTCGTTCAAAAACTCGCCCTCTCACCGACCCAGGAAAACAAGGAAAGTTCCTCCGATCCGATCCACACGAAAAGTCAATCCATCTTTCCCGATCAGCGACTCTCTCGACCCTATCACTTATACGAGGGTGCACGAAAGTCTGAGCCTCTAACTACACGCACGACTTACAACACGTCATTCTCACCTCCGCCACATCTTTCCCTTTGTGCTCATGCACCCATCCCTCCTATACTCTATATAACTTATTTAAATACTCTCTTATACAGTTCATATATTCTCCAACAACCTTATTATATCATACTTATCAAATTATCTTAAACAATGAAAAATGTATTAATTCATTCCTAAATGGATCTTTCTCGCGTCTCCCACAAGAAACCCCATAATCATTTGAAATTGAACATCTCACTTCACATCTTTCCCATGTTCAAATTGATCCGTTTGGCCCAAAGTAAATATTGGTTCAAATTTCCAAACTGAATCTTCGAGGCTAAAAACAAAAAAGAACTTCTATCATTTATATGTCGTTATTTGGTTAAAAACGAGACTGACTCGAATGGAGCTCTGTGGAGATCCTGATCCTCCATTTCCATTTATTTATTCCTATAAGAGGAAGTTTTGAAGAGGATGTTTGTGAGCTTGGAAGTTCACCCTTTCACCTCAACGATGCGAATGCCTTTCATGGGGAAAACAAATTGAATTGGGGAGGTTGACATACCAGAGAGGAATAAACCTTCCTGTGCTAAAAACCCCTTATCGCTCACTTGGTCGTCTCCTCTTTCACCCTTTCATCTCCTGCCCATTTGAGTCCTCCGTTGAAAAAAGGATCATTTAAGCTCCCATCCTTACATTCTCCTTCCATATAAATAAATTCCAAACCCCCTCAAGTACATCACATGTTACTCCAGTACATGTAAAGTACACTGCTACATAGAAGTACAGTACATCATACATACAGCACAGCAGAATACAGCAAAGAACAAAATGTCTCTGTGTAGTAAGTGAGCGAGTTGGATGTCGGATTTGAATGCCGTGTGTTTCCTTCCATTATTCAATCGTTGGATCACAAAGGCGACCCATGGAAAAACTTCCATGTATAACAAAACAGAATTCCAGGGATGGACATCAAATTTCCTTCTTTAAACCACAGCAAAGCAAACGACGACCCTCTTCGTCATTGATGAGAGCCAGAATTTGCATTTTGGTCCCTCAGGTCATGATCCGCCGTCTCTCCGGTCCTCTTCCTCGTCAATTGTCACAACCCCTCGTTACACAAGCAAGGACTATATGGTGCATTATCCTTGTATTAGAGAGCATTAGACGACTAATGTGGTCTTTGAGAGTCATTCACCCGGGAAAAGAGTCTCAGTCCTCCGCCGTGCCCCCTTTTTCATTCACTCCGATCTCCACATATGAAGCTTGTATGATTTGAAACTTCGCTTTTTAAAAAAAGAATTCTCCCAACGTACGTCTCTCCATCCCTCATCTTCCCGCGACGACGGCGGTGACAAACGACAATCTCATTTTCCCTCAAGCCCCATGTTTCCCCCGGTGCACGAGGCCTCGTTCCAATTAATCTCCATTTTATAATCCTCAAACAGATTTTCAGCTCATTCCCCGGCTCCCCAAATGAACAAATAGAGGGGGATTCTCTCTATGTATCATCTCCACTTCAAATCTAATATTTCTTCTATCACAATCCACTATGTATTTACAACATATTCAATCTGGCTAAAACACACTTGAGCCCAAGCTTAGCCTGTATTTGGCTTAAATGAGTATTTACCCTCGTTATGATAGACCAATTAAAATTGGCAAGTGTTCTTAAGAGGAGGAAATTAAAAGTCTCGTGCTCGAGAGCTCTTAAGCTCCCACCAAGGTGTAAACTTCGCCCAGTGGATGTTAAGTATGGAAAAAGTGAGAATATGAATTTTAATGGCTTGAAAAATAAAAGTGATTAAGTACATAAAGGAAAATGAGTCAAAGTTAAAGAGACTTCCGGACCGGAACTTCCCCCGTGTTTCACTATTAAACCCGACCCGCACAGGTAGCCGAGTGGTCAATTAACTCCACCAATAAATTCACATTTCGTGGGGAAATGAACAACTCCAAGGGCTGTAAATCCAACCCGCGAAAAACGCTCGTGCGGAGGAGAAAGGGGAAAAATTATTTACGATAAAATCCAACACTTCCTTCAACTCATCAATCTTCAATTCACACTTCCGTCCTTCATCCAAACTACATTGCTCTAATATACTCTATACAGTGTTCTCAACATCAGCCAGCTAGTTCTCTCCTAGTCCAAGCACATGAAAAAGCACATGAAGCATCGGAAGTTGTCAAATTGAGCAATCCAATTCCCATTTAAATCCCCCACAATCACTAATTAGCCGCGAATCCAAGTCCCATTTGAATAAATCCCCGCCGGAAGAATGTTAAATATAGGGAGACCGCGCGGTCTAATGACCAGTAGTCTGTGGGAGTCAGGTTGGGACGAAACAGATAAATCACACAGTGGGCCTCTCCCGCCCTTTCACCCTTTTTGAAATGTGAAACAGGGGCATAAATTATTTAAATCCTCATGTGCCCTAAGTCCATTTGATCTTCCCAAGATTTACTGCGTCCCCTTCCATGTCTCAAGGTGAGCAAAAGTGTAATAAAACTCCCAAGATTCTTCTCCATCTCATTCCCTTAATGTGTATGACAAGGAGAGGAAGATGACACACAAACTGGGCCTATCACGACTTGGATATCAAAAACGGCGTAATCTCCTCCTCCATCTCGGCTCGGAGTCCAGGAGTAGTCGGATCGCGGAGTAATTGAATCTCAACTGATAGTTAAATTCGAAGATCAAGTCCGAGCTTCTCGTGACGGCCCAGCCAGGCCGATTAGATGACGAAGCGGATCTTCTTCTGCTCCCACCATCCGTGTCACCCTGACAGATCCGTATCAATTCACCATCCTTCATAATCATAAGCATAATAATACTCGCCCGCTCACAATCAAACCAACACGAGACCCTTCCTTCTCATACCACAAAAACTCGCTCCTCCACATACACTCACCGAAAATCCAAGTAGCATTATAAATTATAAACCCTAGTATTCTATACCGAAGTACTAAAAACCCAAGTATTATACACATAAGTATTATAAATACCCAACAAATGCCTTCTCTCCTTCCCTCTCGGATCATTACTCATTAGGATGAACTGACCTGTAATTTATATTCCAAACCCTCTTCTCCTTTCCCAGTCGGAAATGCATGTAATGTAAGATGTGACTTTACATGGAGTTAAACTCCCAGTTCTTCTCGACAAGCATTTCAAGTCCGAGAAATTAAAAATAGCTAAATACGAACATCGCCTGCCCAAACAACGAAAACAGTGCCATTAAAGAGGAGTTAAAAGTTAAGAAACTCCGTTTGTAACAAACGAGATGGTCGGGGTTCCCTTCTAATAATAATTAGAAGGTCCAAATTATTCGCACGCAAAGTGAGCTCATAAATAAAGAAGTACACCGACAATGTAATGATAGGGAGAGTCCTGCCAGGTAGAGGGATTCTCATTACGCTCCGACCAACTTCATAAATCTCCACCACGCTCTCCATTTCACACTCTCCTGTTCGAGCAACGAGAGTTTAGCTAAATTCCACATTAGACCTCTGTAGCTCTGTATTATAGGAGGAAATAAGAAATACATTGGAGGAACTAAGAAATAGCCATGAGGTGTATGATAGAGTTGAGAAAAAGGAATAATTTCCTAGGCCAATTAGCCACTCACTCGAGCTCAATATTTAAAAGAACTGTGTGTCGACAAACACGAGCTGAAGGAGTTTCCCCCCGTCGGCCATCATTTTAAAAAGAAATTGAACATGAAACGAAAGAAGAGTTAAATAAGAGCCAGGATTTGAGAATAATAATGAAGTGAAGGAGGCTTGTTGGCTCAATTGGAGTAAATTGAAACCACCGCGTCCATCATCCTCTCCTTTACTCATTCACACTCATTTCCACATCTAACGAGGAGCGTAACGAGCCTCGGCACACTTCAAATAAATGATTTCCCCTCATCGCTCCCGGGGCTCGCAAGGACCAAAACTTTGACTGGCTCAGTAAAACCGGTAATTAATTGAAGATGAAAAGACTCACATCTCCCCACACACTCTCTTTTTCTAAATGCAAAAGAAGAACAAACATTATTTTTACCCAAAGCTTCCCAATTATAAATGAATGTTTCCCTACAAATTTCTCCAGAAATTCAAAATTCCCTGCCAATCACCTCGCGTCCTCCGCAAAACCTCAAAGTTACGTAAATCTCCTTGTTACAAAAACCCAAGAGTTACAAATACAAATACAAATTCCGCGCGTCACTCTCATCAAAGCACTGTGGAAATGAAGTTATTAAGGCCGCCATTATATTCTCCCAAGCACATTTGCCATATTCTTCGCTAAAAAGTAGAAGGAATTGAATAAAGGTACGCCTTGGTGTTTTGGAATTTGGCCGACAAGGGGAGTTTTATTTGGGCCAACCGACCCACACGCCATCCAAGAATCACCCTTTAAAAATTCAATTACATGGACGGCGGAGGAGGAAAAGCGGAGAAAACCCCGCCTCAGTGCTCACTCAACTTAACGCCGGAGAAAAAGGGTAATCATAATCAAAGGAAACTTTAACGTCCTCAACCCTCGGCGTCCGCTGCTCCCATAAAATATGAAATATACTTCTGCAGAGGAATCCCTTAATCCTAATCTCCTTCCCTTACCCGGCAAAATGAGCCATCAACGGTGAGTTATTATATGAAAAGGATCCTTATCTTCCTCTCTCGCTCTTCCACACGAGCTAAAAGGACGGAGACGCGGAGCTAAGGAAAAAACCCTTTTAATCAGCAAAATCATCCATAGCCAAATAGAGTCAAATGAAATAAAAAGCACAAAAGTGAATTTCTCCTTCCTTCGCACGCCCTTTGCAAAAACCAAGGCAAAAACATTCCTTTTATAAAAATCATTAAAAGAATTCCTTTGTGATGTCGTCCTCACCCCCAAAACCCAACATTTAAAAACTCTGTTCCAAATCATAATCGCAAAACCCATAAGTAATTACCAACCGCAAAAAAACATTTAGCAAAATGAAGTCGTGAAAAAGGAGATCATTAAAAGCACAAGAGCACTTGTCCATGCTTTTCCCTCTTCATAGCCGTGAATTGAAAAGGACCCCATTGACTTTCCACGCCCTTTTGTTCGTCCTGACAGGGCGATCATAACTACGTAGTATGAAATTCATATATTTGAACCCCTCGTGCCCTTTGCGCGAAGAGCCGAGTTTACAATTCAATTCATCTCTTCAATTCATCCCCTCCTCATATTCACTTCATAATCATGAGAGGAGAAATAATGGACCAAACCACATTCAACACACCCGCTCTCAAAAATACAAAAATAATCCTCATCTCTCTATTCTCCTCTCCAAACCCCTTCAACTCCACCAACGAACAACGGAAAAAAGGGAAAAAAGCATTAGTCAATCCAACCTTCGCTTATCAAAATCCCTTTTACCAAATATACATAAAAATTCTCATAAAATGTAATAACTTGTCCAAATACACAAAAAAATACTTGCATGTTTATAAGGGAAAGATTAAAGGAATAAAAAATCGCATTTTCCTTTAATGTAAGAGTAGTCGTAGAACAGAGAATTTCAGTGCTTTGCCTCTTGCGACAAACATCTTTCTAAATGATTCAAGATAAGATTAATCACAAAAATATAAATATATAAAGTAGCCGAAACAATGTACATCGTATATCACAACTAACCAAAATCTAAATTCTTCATATACAATATTCATTGTATAAATACATTATACTATCCAAAAAGTATATTCATACTTTTCAAGTAAAAGTATACAAAAAGTATATATGAAAGATAAATATAAAAGATTCCTTCTGTGATTTTCTCCTTAATAAAGATTTCTCCTTGATTGTGAAAGTGAAGGCGGGTGCGGGCGAGTGAAGAGGGCAGTTTTAAAGTCGGAGGGAGACAGAGAGATAAGTGGGTTCTTTATGGCTTCACCTCTCATGTCAAATCCTGAATCGGCATTCGGGTTCCGTGACAAGACAACATTATCGAATCAATTATGCTAATGTCCCCTGTTCTGATAGCGCGACAAATACGGAGATACGGCCGGACTAACCTCTGGTTCTCATAAAGATACCAGGAGAGAACCTCAACATTTTCCAGTCAAGTTGAACACCAGCCCCTTCAAACCTCCTCGCACAACCACGAGTCTCAAACGAGAAATAAAACTCAGTTTCTAACTTTCCCTCTTCATGCAATCCGCCTTTCAAATAAAGAAATTAAATCTAAAAAAAATTCCTCATGTAAATGCATCATTAAAACTGTATTGAATTCTTTAAAATCTCCTTGAATCAATGAAAATTTCCACGTGCATCCAATACAAAAACGGTCAAAAGCCTCAAAGGGGAAATATGAAGAATTTCTATAAAAATGCGGAAACATTAGAAAAAGGATTATTGCGGAAATATTAGAAGATATGAAAAGGTCGAGAGCATTTGATAGTCTTGTTTATATGAGGAATAGTCGGAGAAATCGATATTTGGGATGGTCCACCCTCCGTTTCCGTCTTCTTCGCTTCCCTTGGTCAATCCAGAGAAAACTTGTCCAATCAAATGAAATGTAATCCAATTTCGCGAGAGACCCAAGAGAGGACCATGAGAAAATCCATGAGAAAAGGAGAGTCTATAGGAGGGAAAACCTCAATATCCCAGCAATTCCTCAAGCGACAGTTTCCCAAGAATTCACTTTTAAATTCCTCTCGGACTCGGAGACGTCGTCCAATAAACTCAAGAATTTCTCCCCAATCCCTTCTTTTGCCCAATTCCTCCTCCATCATGCGTCAATGTCAGGAGTTTTCATTCAATTTGAGAAATAAAAAAATTGAATTCAATTTATTCGGATCGTTAGCCATGGAGTATTGAGAGGCCCATTAGACATGTCCAATAACCCCAATGCGAATCTCCCCACATTCCCCTTTTTAAACCCTGCCAGACATCCCTTCACATGTCCAGTCAAATACCACAAATAGTTTTTCCACCCATTTGCCCAATCTAATAGAGCCATTCCGATTAAATTGTCTCGTCCGCAAAAAAGTGCAATTTGGGCGTCTTCAAATCACCAATTGTGATTTTTCTCGAATAAAAGAGAAAAAACCCATGAACCAGAACATCCCATATGAACCTTATGCTATTCGGTCAATGCATAATATGCATATGGTGATGAATTTGTTTCCTTTCCTTACCGCGCGTCTCGTCTCATTGCCCGCGAATGATTGGGAGTTCTCGGTCGTGGTGGCCGCAAAGCCTCGCGCCAAGCGATTAAGCAAACAATACTCAATCTCGGTACTTACCTAAAAGGAAAAAATAAATATTAGACTTGAGTCTGAAAAGATTACTCCAAAAGATGGAGTTTTGTGTACTTAAGGACTCTCTGGATTCCGATCGCATCTCCGCATCTCTTTCTTCCAGGGCCCTTCCTTAATGCCTTGCCTTGCCTTAATGTATAAAGGGCCTTTATAATATTACCAACTATTCGATACTATCGAGTCGATATACCCCGTAAATGCTTATACAACGCGTGAAAGCAAAATATACTTACTGATATACATATATCAGTAAAGTTGAACAATACAGTGGGAGCATTAGAGAATTTTGTATATATGAGATGGAGCATAGAAGAAAGAAAGTTTCAAGGTTCCTTGAGGCTCAAGGCTCCCTCACGAGAGCCGACTCACTTCAACATTCTCATGCTCCGGTCCCTTGAAGATAAAAGTGAATGCGAGCGAGCACGAGAGAATGATTGGGGCGAGAGATTTAAGGGGTGTCTAAGCCTCGTTTGTAAAATGAGATTCTCCTGGCTAGGTCAAGACGAATGTGGCCAGCCAGCGATATTAAATCCAAGGGTCAAAAAACAATTTCAATACTTCCAATGCTCCAAGGTGAGAAATGACGAGTTTTAAAAACTTCCACAGCTTCATCATCCCTTCAAATATCATTTACATTTAAATCTCATACTTATGAAATCCTATGAGTTTTTGATACAGACTTGTGTATTGTATGATAAACATGCTAAAGATCCATCAATGGAAACACAGGTGTAAAAGTAAACAAAAAAGGGCCGAATAAAACGGGCCCTTAACTAGACACATTTGAAATCCTATTGATTGAGTAGACGCGTACATGGGTTAAAAAAGAAATGATTTGAAAGACGCTCGTAATTCAAATCCTGATTCACCTGCATTTATAAAGATAATTAGAAGGTGAGGGGAAAGGCGCGATGATCACGAGGGCATTTTGGTTCCGAAACCCGTCGGCGCATCGTCTCATTAAATGAGTTGATTTCTCTCCTCACACGAACGCCAAGACCATCAATAAAAAGGCACGAAGGGGGGGGGGGACTTTATCATTTATTCATCATCTCTTCATGAGTTGTGTTGATCAGGTGGATTTTCCCTCCCCAGAAATTCCCTCCTTCATCTGGCCAAGAACCAGAGCTCATAAATAATTAGAATTAGGTTGGCCCGCTCATCTCCTCCACAATCTCTCATGTCCATCGTCTCTCGATTCCCAATCTCTTGATCGGGAATGAGAAAATCCGGAACTCCGTTGCTCTAAGCGTATGGCCCAAGAAGTTCATTAGGAGCAAGAGGAGGGCCCAATTTATGGAAGGGTCTCAGTAAAGCATCTCCCATTAGATTACATTAACCCTCCTTTCAACCTCATCACGATCAAAACTTTTCAAAAACACACACACTCGGTTATTTAGGAACACAAGAGGAATTATGCCCTCTTTCACGCCTACAGAAAAGAAGCCGGACTCATAAATACATACATTATTTATACATGAACACTTGTTTCGTGTAAGTTCTTTTATACTTCTTCTTATGACTTCATATTATGCGTCCCCCCATCGATTTGATCATCAAATATCTCGACCAGTTGTGATAAAAAAAAGACTACAGAGAATCGAATTGGATCATTCCTTCACATTTTCATGGTTATTATTGCCCCTCACGCCTTACAGCTCACCCGAGTCCAAGATCTCTACTTTTACAAACTCCAGTGTGGATTATTTATGGCCTTCATCTCCCTCCCTCCGAATCTTCACACGACTCCTTCTAACTACCCTTAAGGAGAGAAATAAGGAGAAAAAAGAACTCCAATGCACAATCTGCTCCCTCAACATTATTCCTCTCTTACACACATCATTTATCTAACTCAACTCTAAAATCCCGATTTTCTTAAATACATTTTCAAAAAGTCAAACTAATGCATTTCAAATATTATAAAAAATTATGATAAAATAGTTTAGTTATGCTCATAAGATTCATAAGTAAAGAAGCTACCTTTCAAAAATCCACCATTTAGTGGCTGACAAGACTTGTGAGTGAAAAAGGCGAGATGAAAATGAGAGCATTTCAATGTATAGTCCTTTAAAGGCCGATTAAGGTAATCAGATAGTGACGGATAATGAGTTTTAAAAATCAATTTACTCCCTCATCCAGTGGCTCTCACTCCTTTCTACTTAACAAGCAGATAGCGGAGGAGAATGCGATGGACTTCAAGGGCCCTCGAGGCCTTCAAACCTCTGATGAGTCCGACATGAAAATGTGCGATAAAAAATTAGGAGCAGAGCGAGGGATGATTTCAAGCAGAGGTATTTACGATGATGATCAAGGGCTATACGAGTCCAATAATATTCCCTTCATAATACGAAGTTCATATTCCCTTGTGCACGAGAGGAGGACGAAAAGAAAGGGAAGAGACAGAAGGAAAAAAAAGTTCGTGTGTTCCTCTCGAATGACGTTCGGAAATGGAGGGCGTCTCAAGGGCTCCTTCGCTCCATCATGTCTTCAGTGACTTGACACAAAAATCATGAAGAAGAAATCATGAACGAGAATTCATGAACTAGAAGAAAGATTCGGTCAACCCCAGATGAGTTCTTACATTTAGACAAAAGACACCCAGGAGCTCCGACACCACCGCGAGAATCATCATGAGGAGGTGAAAACACAGAAGGTAAGGCACACACCTTAACTCCTCCGGTTGAGGAAGGGACCTCGTCAATGAATAAATTAATAACAAAGGGAAGAAGGTCCCTTTGAGTGCGGGACAAGTGAATTAAACATGTAATTAAAAAGGAATAATCCATTTAACTCCTAATCCTCCCATTTGGATTCAGCGGGCGCTAGGAGATTCAATTCCCTTGAATCGAATCTCTCTTTAATAAAGAGCTGACCTCGTGTAAAAGCCCCAACGAGAGTCATTATCATGATCAAATTGAATCAAGAAAAGGGCTAAAGGAATTTCAATTCTCTCTCTCACCCACTGTTCTCTTAAACCCCTATCAAATTTGAAATTTATGACAGCTACTTTAAAACTCAAACTAACCATGTGAGCACAACTTCTCATAATATATCATCCCTATAATGTGATATCTAATATATACCATACATCTCTGATACATACCAGATCAATAGGGCTATAATGCATGGTCATTACATAATATCACATGGTTCGTATAAGCCTAACCTTAGCCTAGCCTAAGCAAGTGTAAGAAGCAAAGGAGCAGAATAATTAGGGTAGTGAAGAACGAATTCCTCTGGTTCATAATTACGGCTCCAAGAGAAATCTCACCGCAATAAATCTCCATTCGGGCATCTTGTCCCTTCCTCTATAAACTCCCTTATACAAGATAAATGAACAAATTCATCATCAGCTGGGATGGAAACCGGCCGAAGATGATTCCAAAGAAGAGGAAATGATTTCGGTCAGACGTTTCCCAGGCGACGTCTCCTCCAATGCTCACACAGAGCCAGGAGACTCACGTAGTCCTCTTCACCTCCTTCATCCAAATTGAATCAAGTGGTGGTGTTGTCGTTAAGGGGGATCAAATGGAACGTGAGGACTCACCATGGATATATTTTATATTATAAATTAATTTCTCTACCTGAGCTGGCCTCAAATGAAATATAAAATATTTATGACCTGTCGCGAATTGCATGATCATAACTCAAAGCTGTCTCGCGAGTGACCGTCGAGATCCATAGGGTATCCACATAGGAATCCCCATGACACGACGGCCTGGCTCCCTTTTAATTCCCCATTCAGCCCCAGCCACTCCAAGAGTTCCCCATATAATAATCAGCCCAAGAGATTAATTCAAGTCAAATTAGACTGAGGTGAAGTAGGAGCATAATATACTTGTTTGCCGATTCGAACCTCGTTCTCGAATGATGAGACGGAGCCCCAAGTGAGTGGAGTCACAGCACAAGGAGCATTAAAAGCCCAACACTCATCCTCAGACCTTCAACTCCCGCAGTCTCCCTTTCAACATTCGTCTACACGACGCTCCTGTCTTTTAACTCATTCATTACTCCTTACTCCGCACATTCCTAATTATTTAACCATAAAACAGCCAACCTTTAACATTACTTCTCCGAGGCAACTCATAATATACCCCAAATATAGGCAAAACATCACTCTCCATATACTCTCTATTTTAACTTCAATTTTTAGCTTCTCTTACAATAATATGAATATTTTCTATTAATTTCCCCTTGCACAACTTCTTAAAGCGCCAGCATTATTTCCCTTGTAAACTAACTAATAAGTATTAACGATAAGAAAGTCCAAGGTGGAGAGGAAATACAGAAGGTGGAGTAGAATGAAAGTTGGAAGATCCATTGAGGGTCTTATTTTATTCTCTTGATCCTCCTTTCTCATCTCATTATAAGGTAAATTGTCAAAGGGGGTTTGTGTGAGATCACGACTCCTCCCGCCCACTGCGAGACGATGAGAGCGACGAAGAGGACAATGGGCAAAGGATGACTCCGCCACAATTGGAGTTCCATCCTCCGTCTCTCCGCCCTCCCTCGGCCCTTGGATAAAGGACAAGCTGATCCAGCGCGGCCCAGGGAGCCCTTGCCACTCTTTTTAATTGGACCATCCACATCCTCCGCATCCCATTATGAGACCATTTATCCATGAGAGTGACAATACTCCTTTCTACACCCAAAAAACCCTTTAGATCACAAAACCCTTCTTCATGCCCATCTCTCATATACCCATATAGCATCCGAGATATTGCACTCACGCCGAGCGCACATTGAAAACCAATGGCTCTAACGTCAACTGACAAATATCCTCCATTGCTCTGTAGTCCATACAAAGAATTCAAAAGGCGGGGGCCGTTGAGAAAATCCTAACCTACTATATTAAATAGACTTTTTCTCTACAAGACCAAGTCCTTGGGTCAATGGGCAAAACTCCTCTGGATCGTATCCGATCGTAAGCATCCTGAGAGTCTGAGACTCGCTAATGTGTGTGTGTGTGTGTGTGTGCTCTTCTTCCTTTTCATCCTCTTCAGGTTCTGAGAGAATGAATGAATGAATGAATGGGAGGGTTGAGTTCACCTCGGGATTCGGATTACATGTGAGGGAGCCAATGACACTCGGACTTTTTGAATGAATCAAAGGACGCGGATGATCGTTTCTCAAATGAACCAACGATGTGTATTCTTACTCAAGAATTGCACTCTGTGTGAATATGCTGAATAGAAAGCTGTTCTTTCACCGCCTTCTTCACGACCAACACACCATCATTGACCATACAAAATCCCACACACACATCTTCCATAAGTCCAAAATGTCCCAATTTCAAGTTTATGCATTTGAAGTCTTGCTAAAACTAACTAACTAGACTTAACATAAAGTTTCCAAGTGTCAAGCATTTTGTCCTTTCATTTGTCTCCTGAGGAATCCGAAGGGAAACGTAGCACAAAGTCAATATATGAGATTGTAAAAGGGCCATTGTTTCTTCGACTCAGCATGGAAGCCTTAAGGTATGACGGTTGTGAGAAGATCTCTTGGGGCATTTGTTTTGAGCAGAGCGAGGGAGTTTGGCCACCCTCAGGGATCCTCATAAAAATGGGGGAAAGGACTGAGGTTGGGCGTGAGTCTTCCTCTTTGTTCAAAAGGAAACGAAGGGCCTTCTTCTCCTCCGCTCACAAAGGACCGAATTACTTTTAACAACGAGGCCAAGACTTTTGATAGGGAAAAAACATAACATCTCTTACATGAGGGAACAGGTCCCTGAGAAACACCCCTTTGAAAAGAATCTCGTTGACCCATCGCTCCTCCTCACACATCACAGATTCACCCAAATAGCCCAAAAGATAACACCGAGTTAAATAGTTTCAAGGCTCGGTTCATTTCTCACAAAGAAATCTCCTAACTTCACTTTTACCTCTTAGCTCACATTCCTCCCCATTATTACAATGATTATGACCGCAATGTTGAGTATTGCTTAGAGTTCAAAAGGAGGGTTTAACGGTGACAAAGAGCCTCATTTAAATTTCCCTGTCTAAAAGATATCAAAAATGACAATCTCGCACCTTCTTAATCTTCCCATTCTCTCTATTCCTCCTCTGAAACTCTCTTTCACTCCTCTCGTGTCCGTTTGTGTTGTCTTAATCAGAGCGATTCAAATCTTTGGCATAAGATATGAGGCAGTTAAAATAAAAAGGTGAAGAGGAATTCGGTAAGAAATATTTTGAAAATGATATTATCATCCCTTGGGTCTGGTAATCACGGTGGTGTGGGATGGAATTCCTTGCCACCAAAAACCTTCCGTCGCCACTCGTCGTCCCTTCCAAGTCTTTTCCACGTAGGAACATCGTCCTCACCACCAACAGCCAGGGAGGACACAAGGAAGACAAAGACGTCCATTTTACTACCCAAAAACTCATTTCCTTTTCTTATAAGACGAACAAACCTTCTTTTCTCCTCGCCTCATATACCCTGTGTATCCTCCTGATATTTGAAAAAGGAACTCAAAGGGCAATTCTGAGAATCAAACACCCGCTGCCTCCCTTTTTCTTATAAACTTCACGCTCCTCAACACGGCTGGAATTTCTATTTGACAACGCAAAGGCACAAGAGGCGGACAATAAATGTAAATAGTTAAATAGCTATTTCAATTTTGCGATTTGCAGAAAAAATTGACTGCCACAGGGTAGCCAGTCAGGTCATTGAATGTCAAAGCCAATTAAAATCTCTGTTTGCCCAAATCTCAGAATGATCTCTGGCTTTACATAACTTTGTCTCTTGGCGTTGTAATTAGAATTCAAATCGTTAAATCTAAGACAGAGGCGTACGACAAAGCTCAATTAATTTGGAATTCTTGTGTTGTCCGTCTCTAATTGATTTATTCCTCCATTGTCTCTTAAATTTGCCCATTGGAGGCTTTTTTTTTATAAAAAAAACCTACGATTTTGCACACTCGTTTCAATCTAAATGAGTCTATAAAGACTTTCCTAGCCAGGATTTGTAATGTTAATTGGGCCAATGAGAATCCTCGATGTGGAATTCTTCTAATAAATTACGCTGCTTAAAATTTAATTGACCAAGCAGTTAATTGCTAAAATGTAATTTTCAAATTTCGCCTATCGCTCCCCTTGATCCATAAAATAACCTGAAATTGGGTATCTCTTGATCTTGCAACAGAACTGTTGCATTTGGATCCCAATCATTTCAAGTATATTTTAATCTCGCCGTGTCGTCCCATCCAAATAAAATGCCATAAATAAGGAAACGTCAGTTGTGCTCTCACAAGTTCATCGAATTTGAAATTGAGATTGGCCATCATCGGAGACCCAAGTGACGATGACACATTCGAGTCAAGCAGGAATCTGTTCATTAAAACCCTCGAGATTCGAATCAGAAATGGGGGAAAAGAACCTTCATTATCATTCCCTGATCAAATGGCTTGATAGTTGAGTTAAAGCTTTCCTTAATTTAATTCCAAACATCGGCGGAGGAACGGCGGCGGGGAGAAAATCCTCTTTCCGCTCCTCACATGCCCTGAATCTTAAGAGCGTCAAATGAAGAGATCCTTACAATGTCCTTGTCCAATTCACCTCACTTACTAATACGACAATAAGACGTGAGTGTTCGCGGAGCCTAAAAGGCATCCATAAAAGGATCTCAATTTATGGATTGGGCCCTTTAGAACCCAAGTGTTGCTATACATTTACATGTACCTGGTGGAAATTAAAAATTTAAATTTCCCCCTCTCGAATAAGAAGATCACTGGAAAAGGAGCTCGGTGAGGGAAGGACAGGAGTACCAATTTGAAACCCTTTTTTCTCTTCTTTCATCTCCACCCCATTTTCCTCACCTCTTTAACAAGGAAATTTGTTCCCTGTCAGATCCCATTTCACTTTAAATGAGAACGGAAAGAATGCGATGATGTTAAAAAGGGAACAAAAGGACTCCCATCACTTCCACAAATTCTTCTTTCGTATAATTCTTATTTAATCCTCGCCATCCGCTCACCTTTCCCCAAAACACATCATCATATGGTTTTGACACTCCAATTACAATTACAATTCTCTTTGGCCCCTTCTCAATTCCCAGTCACCGTCCGTGTGCCCTTCATTACCAGGTGTGCTTTATCCCCTTCAAAATTAATTAAACTAATTGAACGAGCAAATAGACACATTCTGCCTCTCGCAATTTTATCCTTTTTTCCTTCCTAATGCCAAGAAATAAATCCTCATCTTATTCATTTTTAAATTAGAAATTACCTTAAAAGCATTCCCTCACTCTGCTCGAATAAAAATCTTAATTAAAACTTCATTTAAATATCTCGCGTGAATAATCCCAAGTTGATTAATATGGAATAAGAGGCCTTTCCACGGAATTAAAAAGTGTTGAGGAGTGTGACGCAGAGGGGAAATGCTTTCTATGAAATGCCTTATTTGAAATGATCCTCATTGAGATGAAAAGTGTGAAATTCAGGAACGTGTGGGTTGGCTATGATTATCCCCATATTAACACTCCCCTGGCCAAGTTGAGACTCATTTGATCACCTCATATGATGAACAAGGAAACCTCGAGTTTTACACCAAGTAATTTTCTCATGAGGGTGATAAAATGGCCTTAAGGGCCTTCAAGGGTCGTTAGAGAAATTCCTACCCTTTGACCCGCCTCTTCTCCTCTACCAAAATTCCCTCAACACATCTAAGTCTCCTTTTATAATAAATCAAGACTAAATATCAAGAACCTAAATAATATTTCTAATAACTCTTAACACGCTCTCACGCTTCTTTAGATATAAATAAGTGTATATCGAGCATTGAGATAGGCGTATCGTTTATTATTGGGTTAATTTTTAACATTTAATTTATCTATGACAGGATGCACTTACACGAGTTAATAACTTACTAAATATTACGATCACAATTAGTCTGATTTAAATCCCATGATGAACCTATCGAAGACCTGGCGAGTTTTTGTCCTTCCCTACTACGCGCGGCTCAAGCAGAAGTTCGGAATGAAAAGAAGCTATTAAAATGGTCTTCATCTGCTAATAGCCTTCCTGAAGGCTCATAATTTCTTTTTCTTCCCGCTAACGAGAGGGGAGCCGAAAGAAAGTTTCACACATGATTAGTCGGGTAATTATGATCGTTAATATTCCCACCGTGTGACGGTAGGTGGGGAATCCGAAAGAATGAAATGAATGATCAGGTCGAGATAATACGAGTTCTTCCAGACTCATCTTCTCCTCCATGTAGTAAGTCTCATATTCCTCACCCAAATATGCACCTGCTCCTCCCCACCTCGTCCACATTAATATTCCGACGGGGTTCCTCTGTCATGTTCAGTCCCTGGGTGGAGCTCCAATATTCATATTTAAACCACAAGAAAACATTCGACTACACTCGCTCTGCCCAAAGTTATCTCTACTACAACTTAAATGATCATTCCTTATATCCCAATTTAAATCTAATTTTAAATATCCCAATTAAATTCCAATTTTGAATTCCGTCAGTAAATCCCCAGTATAAACTATGTAATCATTCTCATAAAATTCTCATTTTGTTAGTTTTGTTTAACATGTTTAGCACAATTAACAATGTTTTGTTTAACAACAGTTAAAAAAAAACATTGTAAATGTTGTATATATTGAAAGGATCAAATTCCCAAATCAATTTGAATAATGCATAATGACCCTACAGTTCAAATGAGAATATTGCAGAATTGCTGGTAAAAATGCACACGACGCGTTGCAATGCAAGTAGGTCGTTGCTTTAATGGGCTGGTTGGGTTGATCGTAATAATAGTTAATAGGCAAATCCCCACACGTAAGAGATTCCTCGTCCAAGTGGAACTCAAATGGCCCAAATGGAGAGGAGGAGTGAAAGAAGTAAAAGCGAGCGAGAAATGAGTGGTAAAAAGAATCACGAGGTTGAGTAAACGTCTCGGAGATGGTCCTAGAAGAAAAAATGAAACCTCAGCAAATTGGTGCCTTCGTCCAGCCTAATGATGCGGTCTCAGCGGTTTTCAAATCGAAAAACGACGTTGGCAGCCACAGCACAAAATTCGAGAATGTAATAAGGAGAAACAAAAAAATCCCACACAACTCCGCAATGGAATATCAACACACAGCCACACAAGGCTCATTTGAACAAACAAGAATTGACACACAAATTCATACACTCAACCCCTATGAGCTGAAACATGAAATGATGAACTCTATGGGAGAGCAAACATTAAGGCATTTTACATCTCCAACGTGCTCATTTTACTCCTTTTTGACCATTAAGCACATTTCTCCCCAATTTACTCCCCAATTCAAAATCCGACATCATCCATTTTAAAATATAGTGTATGAACTCGTAATTCTCCACTCCACAACTTAATAGAGGAATTGTAACACTCACTCCTACACATCGTGAACACATGATGGAAGTATATTACATGATTTGTTGAATTCAATTCCATCATTATTATTATTATTCTCGTCCAATGGAAGAGATGCGGAGTGTTAGGGAACAATGCAAAAGGGTGTGCATCACAGGCAGGCATGGCTATTTAGAATTATCTATGCGGATTGATCCTACAGATGATGAGAGAAAGGAGCTTAAAGACGCCATGAAATCGGAGGGTAAACCTGCTGTCAGAAACTCAAAGCTCCTTCTCTAACTAAACTAATTGTAAGGAGTAGAAATCCCCCGGTATAAGCGGAACGGCCCTTCGCTCCCATCACGTCTCACCCCTGTCAAAACTCACCTTCCAAATACCTCAATCAGGCATCTCGCCATGTGAAAACTCAAACTAAAATCTCTCTACTCGACTCAAATGTTTAACAAATCTTCAAATATACATTTAGGATATGTTACACAAAAATACATTAAATTCCCATTTCCCACCCTTTTACCCCAAAACTCACCAGAATTCTTCGAGAAATTGAGCCAATGGAATAAATCCCTAGTTTTCATGAAAGTAATAAATTACGTTAACGCCGAACAATCCGCTTTATATTGGAAAGGTATACAGACCCGAGCGACAAACAAATGGAGAAAAGCAAGGAAACATTGAAGGGAGACCCTACAGACACAATGAAAACAAGGTGAGCACTTAGGAGACCCTTTCTCAACCAACACGTCACCTCAACTCCTCTCATTATGCAACCTGGTTATGAGAACAATTAAGGCTTCCTTCCACAAAAGCAGGTAGAAGGGCCGACCGTTTGAGCAACTTCCCTAAACGGGGGATTTCCTCCACAACAATGCCTACACGTTGGAGTAATAATAATAATGGGGACTTGACAATCGAGAAGGCGGACAATGGCCATAGTCAATATCAATAGTATTTCAAGAAGATGGATGAATTGAACTTCCGTGGAAAATGATCCACATTGATGATCGGACTTGACAACAGAGAGAAGGAGACGGAATATAGGCGAGTCGGCCTGGCCATTCATCCCCATTAGCTTCGCTCTTCGTAATACTCCCAAATTGAATGAAATAAATACACAGAGGAAAGTCTCCTGGGCTTTTCATCAAATTCTTCTTTCGCTCCGCAGCTCAGAAACCACAAAGAAGGAACGGGCAGGTGAAGAGAAAGGAAAAGAAAGATCAGGAACCCAAAGGTCCGAAACCTTCAAAAACTCTCAAACTTTTGGCAATTTAATAGCCAGCACAATGCGACCTTATATACAACATTTGATATTTCCAGAGTTTCCGCCTTAACACGGCCCAAAATGTTATTTCAACCGTCAATAGAAACTTTCGGAGTTGAGCCGGACAATACGCCGCCATTGGATCATCTCCTCCATTGTGTCCCCCATAATGAGAGAATACAAAAAGAAATTAGCTAAAAGAAACCCAACGAATTCTCCCACACATTTGAAACCTTTACAATTTTTATGCTCAAGGCGCAGTTAACCATTGGATCATAAATGAGCAACTAAAATGCCCACTAAAAAAACCTTAAATCTACTACTCTTGTTCTTGGCTCCTAGGACAATAAAGGCGTCCCAAAGGAGCGAGTCTTTAACATAAAAATTGATCTTTCCAGAGCGCAACGCGGGTTAATTAAGGGAAGTCGGAGAGGTAAAGGCGGCTAACGAGGAAACTACTTCATCTCCTCGTCATAAAAAAGGGAATATAAATTGAATTACATGGCGCGGAGGAGAATGGCGATTAAAGGGAGCCACGAACCCCCCACTCGGCTCACGCTTAAAACAAACGGCGGCTCCCTTGTGAGCGAACACGAAACGTCTTGTCAAATGGTGAAATCCCTCTGATCTCGGCCATAGGATTTTTAGCAATTGGTCGTTGGGATCTGAGACGCGGCGGAGGTGCGATCTTTTTAGTTAGCCAAACGCCGCTCACCAATCATCCTCCTTCTCCTTCACTCACATAATGGGCCGAGGTAATAAGGGGAACAGCCGCCCAAGAAAAAACCTACACATGATTCCTCTTGACAAGCCTTAACAAGCCGCAGTTAACAGGTAAATAAGAAAAGACAAGAACCGCAATTATGCCCCTCTTCAACTAACCACCGGCTCAGCCTTCACTCATTATCATCTACAATTCTATACCTTTCTCCTACAGGCTTATAAAGACGACCATCATCTCCTAAATGATCAAATCTATTATTTTTTTTACAAACATTACTAACATGAGTTTTAAAATCACAGGATCCTATGTTGTAAATTTTTAATGTTAAATGCATTGGGCTTAAGTTCAATATATTCGGCGTTCAATACATTCGGCCAAGTTCAATACATTCGGTCGAGTTCAATACGGTTCGGCTTTACAGGTAAACGAAGGTAAATAGAAAGACAAGTGTTTAAGTCTTGACGAGTTGCGAATAAGTGAAGAAGGGAAATCCCACAGCGAGCTGAAGTGAAATTGATTAGCTCAATCTCCATGAGGAGATTTGAGTCCAATTCATCACGAGCCGTTTTTCCCTGTCTCATTTGATGACAACCGGGGGAATGAATGGAGGAAATGAATGAGAAAAAGAAACCAAACGAGTTCATATATGATCTGTCAATTGAACTGGAGGGTGTGACTTACGAATGTTCGCATCTCACCTCCATTAAGCTCCATGCCTTTTCCCCAACCTGCTCCTATTCTCATATCCCAGAAAAACTCAATAAAATTTAAAAACCAGAATTTCTAATCCAAGACGGTTTAATTAATGGTCCCACCACGTCAGTTGACTCGTCGTCAGAGTCGAGCAAGAATTGAATAAATCCAATCCAATTATGCTTCCACTATATTACATTTCTCTCCACATCTCACGGCACAGCCAGATCTTTCGCCAATCTCCTCAGAATCTCTCGACTATAAACAATCCTCTGGAAAGAAATTGAACCACTTTGGCCAAACCCATTTTAAGACTCAACTACATTTAATCTAGAAAGTTGTTATTCGTACATTTGCATCTTTCTCATCTCATCCCCCTCTTACCAACTAAATAAACTCAATTTAAAAATCTCATTATAAACTACCTACAATATAATACCAAAACATAAAAAACTTGAATTTAGTTCTCTCCAACAAATAGTCAAAGTAAGAGTAATTATAAATGTTGGCTTAATTGCTCTTTACTTAACTAATTTACAACAAGACCACGCCATCCATTTCCATCTCGCAAACACATCTCGCAGGCATACCTGGCTTTTAATGTCCACGTCTCTTCAAATGACAAATAATGAACTTGTTGACGACTCGCGTCTCTGCATTTGAAATCAAGGAAATTGCATAATGCGAACCCAAAGTTCATCGGTTTCCATTAAAATAAATTTAATCCGGAGTCATATATATGATTAATTCCTTTCATCTCCACAAAAGCTCAAAGAGATGAAAGCCTCAGTGTTGTTGGAAGGAAGCCAAAACGGGCGTGTGGGTTCCCTCACCGAGACTCATAGAGTGGTCACTCCCGTGCAAATAAATATATACCATATAAATAAATATATTGGACATCCATGCTATGGTCACTCGCTCTACACTTCAAAGGAAACCATCATTAGGAGAAATTGAATTTGAAAAGCACAAAGGTACGAAGAAAACAATGTCATTTAAACGAGAAAGGAAATCTCGTGCGGTCCTTGATAAAATAGCCCATTCGCCTTTTAACTTCCTCCACCACTTCGTCCACGTATCAAATACACCGAAAAACAAAATACACCTAACATGTTAAAGATACCCCCGACTGGATCATGAAGACTCAAAGACTCCCATCATGTTTTATACGCTAGCAACGAGGGGACGAGATGAGAGTGATTCGAAATCTCCCGGTCATTGGTCAAAGGGAAATTTAATCTAAAAGTAAAAGGTCCGAAACAGTCCTTTTCATTTCCATTATGAAGAATTCGTCGAGGGGAAACGTTGGTTTAAAACCTCCCCTCATTTCCATTATGAAGAATTCTCCCTTGAACGAGAAGGCATAGAAGTTCACTTTTGGTTGCTCCGGAAAACAAAAGGCAATCTCCTCTCATCATCTCTTCCTCTCATCCAAAAGAACCTCACCTCTTCGCCTAATGACTCAGTTCATTTAAACGATCTCAAATGACAAGTTGCGACCAAATGCACAGTTCGAGTATTCACATACGTGTCCATGAAAGGCTCGGAATTAACCCACCGCCATTCCATGATACAGCCGATGGCCACACGAGTCTTCAGTCCATCATGCTTGAGATGACCAACGAGACAATTTGCCTCCATGGACAAAACTCATCTTCTTCCAACCAAACTACAATTTCAATTTCCTTCTATTTCCTCCAAATTACCTCGCAAACCTCAATTGACAAATGATAGACATTACAGCCACTCGGACCCTCAAACTAGTTAAGGTTTAGGAAATGAGAAGTTAGAATTATTCTAATAAGCTTTCTATATAGCTTACAAGATTCTCCTAAGGATCCTATAAAACTCTCTTAAGAACTCACAAGACTCTCCTATATATCATGAAACCCGACGTGGCACGAAAGCTCTGGTACTCGACTGGCCCTTGGGAAAAAGTCTTTGTGAATAACCAACAAGGCCATGGAAGTTCGCAACGCATCTGTATGGCTCCTGGCATTTTGCCATCTTATCCTTTAGCACATTAGCGAGGCCCTCCCAGTGAACACACAGAGAGACGAAAGTTCTCCATGACTAATAAATAAAGGGGAGTAATAAGTTAGGGGGAAACAAGTGAAAATAATTATTGTCATCCGACCTGAGCCTCATTACAGTTCACCTTCTCATTAGACGCGACGGCCGTCTGGGCTTTTATTTCCCAAAGGATGTTGAGCAGAAATGTTTTGCAGGGAAAATCCTCCATAAAACATCCTTCTCTCAAATAGAAAAACACTTCTCCCTCGACACCACCGAACATCATGGAGAAACGAGCTCCGTATTTTACAAAATAGGAAAGATAAAAACAATCGCGTGACACTTCCACAAGACTCACACAATTCAATGAGGGTGGTCCTCCATTTTCTTCAATGCAAACACACATTTTGCCTCCTTACTTCCAATTCACCTGGCTAACAATATAACAAGAGCCAACATATTTTATAGTCAGAGATATCCAATTCGTCGGTTGGGTTGTTTGAAATGAGAACCCTTATTAAGCCCCTTGTCCACCTTCCAATCACCCTCGTAATAATAAGGGCCTGACCAAGGAAAGCCGTGTGTTCCCAACCGCGTGGCTTCTCAAGTACCCCATCCAATTCCAATCATCTCCACACCTCATCGTCCATTCGGCCCACCCGATCAAAGTGGCTCATTAGTCAAAAGCCACACACGCAATCCACATCTGCCATACAAGAAATGAACAACTAAACAAAAAGACTTTTCATCTCCAACAAATTCACCTCTCAAGAAATTTACCCAAACTCACATAAGGCTCCACAAACTCCAAGACTCAAACTTCGTTAAATGCCGTCCATTCGTCCAATGTAACTCTATATGCAATTGGGCACAAAAATCTCGAGTTGTATAATATACAAATATACTACATAAAAATAAGAATCGTTTTTGCCTTATAAGTATGATGTTGCTATATATTATGTTGTGAGTCGAGAGGTCTTCGTGGAAAGGTGAAAAGTAGTTGAGAAGATGAGTAAATAGAGGAATGAGAATAAAAAAAAAGTTCAATTACCACCTGTCACCCCTCATAGCAATTAGGCTCCGAGAGACGAAATGATTTGTGAAACAATGAGGGAGGAAGTTCGTCTCAAAGGAGAACTCCAATTGAAGTAGGTGGAAGCGGGGAGAAAATCATTCGGCCCTTTTTCTCATTATGCCTCCTCATCACCACCTGAGGTATCAGACAAGCACAAGACTCTGTCGAGGACCATGAAAGTAAAGACGCTTCAAAGGAAGGGCAAAAAGGTAAAAACACTCCTCGATCCCCCTCATTTTCTACCTCATTACGTCAAAAAGGGCCTTCTAATAATTCCACTTCAAATCCTATCATCATTATTGACATAACGAAGGGAAAATGAGAAAAGCATATACATAATAAAAACATCGCATCTAAAAACATCTTTTAGTTTTCAATAATTCCAAGAAATAATTTCGTATAAAATACCTCAAAATTCAAATCCAAACTGTAAACTAACATTATAGCATTCCCAAGATTGTAATTTGATGCACAGAAAAATTGATTTGAAGAAAATTTGAAAAAAAAAGAAAATTCGGTAAAAAGTGAAGGAGACTCAAATAATAGGATGAAAAAGCATTTATTTGTCCAAAGAGGGAATTGGAATGAGATTAAGGTTTCTAATGTATAGAAAGGATCGGAAATAAATAAAGTGACTGGTCGTCTTTGAGTGTTTGTCTCTCAAAGGGGAAGCTTGTTAAGTCTCGGACTTTCGCTTTCCCTTTGAGGTCGTAAAGTGGAGGAGCGGGAGGGCCAAGATGATTAAATGAAGACAAAGGAAAGGGAAGCGCCGGCCGACCTCCCGAGCTCTCCGCTCTCGTCGTTAACGGGAAAGGGATGAGCAGACGACCACCCGCATTTCCGTCCAATGTTTCTTAAAACTAATATTGGGTCATCTCCCCTCGTGGACTCGAGTGATCTCTAATTTGATGAGAAAGCGAGGATCACGCCACGTCGCCCCGCTTCTAGGAGTCGATCTCGATGGGACGCCCAGCCAACTCCTTTGTGTCTCCCAGCCCAGGATTTCACTAATATCAACAACCTACCTGCACTCCAGAGGAAGGGACGCATTTATTAATAATAAACGATAAACACCTTTTATTCTCCTCTCGGCTCAATACAAATAACAAAAAGACTATTCTTCTTTACAACATGATAAACATTAATCAATCAAAATACTTTTTCAAATTAAAATATTTAGAACAAATAAATCGATTTATAAAATACAATGAGTAAACTAAGAATAAATATATAATCTAAACTAACAATAAAGAAATAACAAAGAAAAATATTATAGAAAACTAGCTTGCATAAAATATGCCAATAAAAAGAAATAAAATTCAAGGGTTTCAAATTAAGATCCCAACTATAAATACCTCAGTAGTGCCTGATGGGTAAATAAAGGAATTTCTCCTTACACATGCATTTACCGCAATGGGTTTTGTAAGATAATAGCGAAGGTTCGAAGGAGGCGCCTTTCTGTCAATCATCTTCCCAATCCCTTCACTCCGCTCCTCTCAATCTCGATATTTCCCCTTCAACTGACCAAGTAATAGACATGAGTGAAGTCAGCCTACTGTCAATTCCCGACACTCTCATCACCCATCAACTCCTTTTTTCCCTATCCCTATCAAGCTCATATCGGGAGGTTCACCTGACGCATCGGGAATTGGAGCAGACAGGACAGTAAACCTGAACATGTGGGGAATAATTTCCAAATCCCACCCTTTGCATCCCTCCACTTTGTGTTAGTGGAGAATCTCCCAAAGTAAACACCTGAGTTCGCCTCCATTCTTATTTTCACCAGGTCGAACTCAAAAGTCTGTAAATCAGTCAATGTGTCAATCACGGAACTCTTAAGCCTTTCAATAATTTCCACACACACACAAGTGAGAAGTCAGGCGTAGAGAAAATCCAATTTCCAAGATAAAACTATACATGGCCTCAGAACAGACAACAAACTCAGCAGAACGAGCATAAAGGAATTCCTGGAAAATCAAAAGACTCAAATGCCTCATGTAATCCGCTATACATAATAATCTCCGGCTCTGATCAATATAGTACTAGGAAATCGGAAGTGATTAAATGAGGACAAAGGAGAATCACATTTGTCGTTTGTATTTGCTTTCTCAGCCTCCTCCATCGCGTCTCAATTTAAGTGGATGAAGAGAATTAAATTCTCTCTGTGCCGTTGTTTCTCCCTCACTGTCCCCTGCAATCCATTATGATTGGGGAAAACGTCCAAGTGATGGTTTAAATGGAGAGACAATCAGTCTGCTCGCGAAGCGTAAGGAACATTTGGCCTAGCGGAAGAAAGTTGAAAGGAAGTTCTCTTTTCTCATTTCATCTCCTCAGAGGACTAGTTTTTCGGTCAAATGCCTCTCATTGTTTCTCTATTTCCCTCTCTTCCCATCCTCACACATACAGGGCTTCGACTTGAAGCTCGAATTCTTCTCAACAGATGAGAATTCCTTAAAAACTCATTTCCGCTCAAAATTCTAAATTCTAATAAAAACAAAATTATTTCCATTCGAATATAACAGAAATGTGTGAATATATTTACTAGTAATTCATATTCCAAGAAATGCATTCATGTTATTTCAAATATGTCATTTTTTACAGGTCAACAACATTTATTTGAAAATAAAAATATTTGTTCAAATTATTCAAATTGCGTCAATTGGCCAAATATTTATATATGCAAAAAGTCTCTCGCATTGTGAGATTGCCGAATGAGGAAAAACTACAGTTTGGTATAAATATGATAAATAGTTTTCTACGTGAGCATGATGGATTATCATAGCAATGCGTAGTTGTTGGTCATGAGAGCGAATTTATCAATAGGTTTCATTTCCTTTCCTACTTCTACAAGTTCCGACTTGGGTCCCCAACGTCGTTCGTACACCCGAGTTTATCAGTTTACAAAAAGGTCAATGAGTTTCTGACCCGGTCACTCCGAATTTCCGTGATATAATTTGAGAAGGAAACGCACACGGCAGGGAAACATGAAAATGAGATAGCGGATTGAGGAGAATTACGGCCCTTATCATCTCCCTCTTTCCTCCCCATTTAACCCTCTTGTGTTATGAGGAGTTGAGCTAAAAGTTCACTGTAGTTGAGAGGGAGTGAAAATAAAAGGAACAATTTGCATATTCCTCTCCCTTCAATCCGACTCTCACCTGACTCAAGGCAATTGAAAAGTTTTGAAAGATCTTTTGGATCTTTTTACGCTTTTCACGGCCGTCGCCAAACTCCCCAACAAGACCTACGTGCGAACTACTTATATATTCACAAGGACTCGTCTGGGAAAAATTTAAATAATTTAAATAAATATCAAATTCAATTCATCTCAGTCAACTGGAGAATGATTCCCTGAACACGGAAATAAAAATTTAATTTATGAATTCTCAACAATCCCTTTTCCCTTAATGGCTCTTTAAATCCTTCTTAAATCCTTCCTCCTGCTCAAATATTTTTCCTCATTCGTCGCCAACGATGTCCGATAAATATGCAATGAATTTATGCCGTAAAGGATGAAAAATGTACCAAACCCTCCACGGCGTCAGGCGGCGATGAGCGCTAATCGGCTAAATGAAACTTACGAAGCCCAGACGGCTTAAAATCTAATAACTGCCACAGACGACCGGAATCCAGTAGAACCCGAGTAAAGGAAAGACCAGACTTACCTGGAAAAATAATAAAAACATTGATTAGATTACACCCGAAAGTATTTAAAAACTACATGGGTCTCAATGAGGAAGGAAGGGGGAGAAGGAAAAGGTAAGAAAATCCTTTGAGTCGTAAAACCCACATTTGATCTTTCTTGGAGATATTTTCTCCATTTGAAAAGGAATAAAAAGTTGAGAGTTCTCTTTTTTCTTCACAGACGACGACGAGATGGCTAAAAGCTATTTACTACTGTGCGAGCCATAAATTGGTTCTTTTTCATTTCAATCCTTTATGCCCATCATTTTTCCTATCATATATTTTCTCAAATATTTTCCTGTACTCGGTGACTCAACAGCCTTTTATATGCATGCAAACTTCATTTTATGCATTAAATACTCTACGTCCATAACCTATGATCAGTATGCCAATAATATGCGAAACTCCAAGTGTATACTGTATTCAGTATACAGTAAACTATATTTAGTATACAATAAATGTGTTCCTTTTCATATGCAATAAATGGTGAAAAATGCACCAAGTCATAAATAGGTTCGTTTTGAAGAGAAAATGATAAAATGGCAGGTGAATGGACGTAAAAAAGAGAAATGTCTCTCACATTGATTGTATTGAGAAAGAGGGAGAAAATGCGAGTTAACTCGTTTTCACCCCTCAATGCTTACTCGGAGAAGTAGGGAGTGAAGGAATATAAAGATCAAAGAACCAATTAAGAGACTTCGTGTATTCTCGCGCGCTAATTTTCACCCTTCGCCAACTTACTCTTGTTGTTTATACATGCATTTGGGCTCACTTTCACATTTCCCGAAAGTCTAACACTCTGCATCCTCATTATGCCGCATAGCCTCGCCATGGACAATAAGGAGGAGAGATGGGAAAGTAAGAGTCGAATCATCTTTCCGAGAAAGAGAGCAAACAAGATCCGAGTCCTTTGATCATACAAAACTACAAAATTCTCCCCTTTTCACAAAAGGCGAAATTAAAGGCTCAAAAGAGAAACTGTCCTGAATCTCCGCCTTATTCCATTTTAAATTGTCATCATCATCTTCCTTCCCCCTTCAAACCCTCCGTCATTATTTAGAGTTGAAGGAGGATCAAAGAGAGTTAGAAGCATTAGAAAAGTCAAATTTTGAATAACTCTTTCAGAAACTCAGAAATCAAGAATCCTCAAATTTCCCTCCGTCTTCAATTTATTCTCAAGAAACTCAAGGCCATATAAAATTCAAAGTCGCTATCTCTCTATACTCTTTAATATTAAAAGTCCCTATAATAATATATTGAAAGAGACAATTTCAATTTCAGACATACAAAATTATACCTGGTATTTTTATCAAATTCCACATCCTCCAAAGAGCCATCCTTTCTCATCATTTCAATTAGAGTAGAGATGGTCGCATGTCTTGATGCTTAAAGCTAAAGAGAACCCGAAAAATGTGAAATGAACTAAAAGAAGGGTTGATTTAAGGTGAAGTATCGAATAATGCTTCATCATCGAACCAGAGAATGAGAGATTTCCATTGAAAGAGGAATAATGCGATCTTCCGCTCCTTCCAGTGCAAGAGACCAAGACATACATTCGCTCAATTGGTTTTCAAGTTCTTTCCTAAATTGGAGTGATTATACAATCTCTCCACTATACCTCTCCTTATATACATATATCTTTCTCCTATTGAATTCAATTTGTGAGTTTAGTTTAAAAAAGGAATGAAATCAGTGGACCGGATGAGGGTCGCATTTCAAAGAAACCCAAAGGAACCAGATCAAAATCCTTTTTTACGCTCTCGACTCAAAAATGGAAGAATGCAAGACGATTCATTCACAATTAATTTACTCCTCCTCTTTCAATTGAGGTGGAGGATGAGAAAGGGAAAACCATGTGGGAACCTTCAAACTCTCAACCCGCTCCGTCAAGAACCTTTCTCAATAATGAAGACCTTCTTCCTCTTTTAACAGGATTTACGAGTTACGGATCTCCATTTTTACATTAAAATAATCATTTTATCTATTATGATATTTCATTATTCTCCCTGGCTTAATAAGAACATCTCGTAAAAATGAAAAAAATAAACTAGCTCCATGCTCATAAGAATATTCATCTAGAATATGCTCACGCATCTCTACACAATGTCCAAGTTATTATATAATTAATTTATCTCATGCATAGGCTTACATGTAAAAGTTGGAAAATAATTCTTAATATTAAATTCTCCAAAAAAGACCCTTCTATTATGCAACTTTGATATATGCATTTAGAATAACTCCATATGTAAGGTATTCCAGCATGTATATATTTATAGTCTAATGTGAATTGAAAGGGAACGAGTTCTCCTTCTTATGACTCACTTCCGGAGCAATAAAAGTTGAAAAAGTAATAATAAATTTTACAGCTTTGTCTTCATTTTAAATTAACAAGGGATGATTTTATTCATCTCCATATTCCCATCGTCTGTCATTCTCAATTGAAGTCATGAAGACTTGGAATTGAATGAAGCTCAGGTTACTCAAATCTCTCAACCCCTTCGCAATCTCTCCTTATTAACGTCCATTACCCGTCTCGTAAACCCCTCGGAAGCCCCGAATATCCAATATCCCCCTTTACATCATATATATCTATATCTCCCCCTTATGAATAATATTGAGTCCATATCACTCGTATCATTTGAGAGATAAATTTGATATTGATGAAAGTAAGAAGTGATTGTCGTTGATATGAAGAAGCTTCTCGAGTTTCACAATTTATCCTCTTAAATGTGAGACTTTGAGATCAGGGTGCTCTGAATTGACAATTGAGATCACTCCCATTCAAGCATTTAAAATCCCCGGTTTCACTTGTCTCTGCAATTCATCAAAAGACCCACAATCCTTTTTTGGCTTCATCCCATTTCTCTCTGGCTTTAATCCTTTACCTCAAAACCTCCAAATTTGAGACATTAAAGAACATTTTGTCCAAGCCTCTCGCAACCACAGATGCTTCCCAAATCGTCTAATATAAGCCATTTATTGTAGTCCGATCAAGCACAATGAGAGTTTCGAGTCTTTCTCCTCCCCATGCTTCAACTCACAATGTGTTTTTTATGCCATCGGTTCATGTGGATATTATACGAAATTTGATGAATTAAAAATGTTTATTCAAAGCTAATGTGAGGAGAATAAATTAATCACCGTTCTCTAATAAACTTATGCGTCGTCAAAAATCGGATGAATTAATATATTCAAGAGACGCAGATTGTATGAATATAATGCTCATGTGAAAATGACCCGTCTCTCCACAACCTGATCCCGGACTGCTACTCCATATTCATATTTCATTATTCATGACGAGTCATAAACATGGAAAAACTTACACAGAGACCAAACGATAGAAAAAACCCAGAACTTCGTCTCTGCCGTATGTACGAGTACGAAGGATTTAATAAAGGCAAATCATAGCCAACTCCTTTAAATCTTCATATAAGAAATATTATATTTACAACCTGAGCCATGAGGTATATTGAAATAACTTACATAAGATTTACTGAGATTTACATAATTTATATCCGTGTAGCATATTTGATGGAACATACAACTGAGCCAACAATATGATATGGGTGAGAGACGATGGGAAATAGATGCGGACGAGGGAGAACAAAAGGGACGAAATTGTGGTTGGGCTTTTAAAGGAACGACGGCCTTTTAGGAAATCTCTGCCCCTCCACTTCAGAACCCACTGTGCAATAATCCCATTTCAATTCATGTGAAGATCATTAGGAAGAGATCATTCGGTTAAAGAGGGATGTGAGAGGTTTACCAACATCCAACCCCAATCATCCTTATCATATAGAAAGAGAAAATAATAATCTCTTCAAAGCTTTTAAGACTACGCACTCCACTTTTCCATACTTCCCAATCAACAATGGCAAAGACTATTGTTAAGTAATGAGTTCACCAGTGCCATTCAAACTCTCTCAACCTCCCAACGACTGTGAAATTCTCAATGGCTCTTAGCAAATTAAATCATCGTTAATTTTTAGTCCGTCTATATTTTATTGTAATTTAGGTATAATCAATAAACATTACAAAGAATTATTAAATATGCCTATTAAACTTTTTACCTAATATAATGTTAAATAACTAATAACCAGTTTCAAATGACACAACTGAAAACATGATTTTAAAAGTCGTGTTTTTGACTTCATTATAAATATGATTTGGACATTTGAGATTTGTAAATATCTAAATGAACCAAAGGGGTTTTTTTCCAGCTAGGGTAAACCGCAAGTAGAGCGGAAAAATATGAGAACCCATTTGGCCATCTATACTCCTATGGTCCCCAATTCCTCTCGGCTAGTGAGCGGAAAAAAGGATCTTGTATGGAAAAGGAGAGCGAATTAAGGAGCGTCAGATTAAAGAAGTGAAACAGATGGATCCCACTTGACTTCCACTCAATTTTCCTCCCTCGCTTCGAAGGGATCTCTTGTGTGCAGGAAGTGAGAAAGAGGAGCCTTCCAAATCCTCATTCATCCCTCCACATTCTTCCACTTGTTCCTCCAACTCTCATTTACTCTCAAACCCATCTGTCCAACACCACGAACATCATGGGAAATCTGTCAAAGCCACGAACAAACCTTCTCTATTTCCATTCCATAATTGATGCTCCTCTATAATGATGATGCCTAACAACTTAACAATGAAATGATAATTGTTCTCGAGCTGAGTCAGTCTAACACAAAGATTCTCCACATGTATGATACACGTTTAATTTTAAATAATTTAAATAAATAAAGTTCCAAGCATTCCATTAGTTGCAAGTATAGGAAACATAGGGTCAGAATTATTGCGGAGGTGCGAGGGAAATTGGCAAAGTGAAAGCCTGAAGGCGAGCAGGATTGAATCTCCCTCATATCTTAACCGTTTCATTACACTTCTTCTCCCCCTTAATTCAAACCCGTCAAAAATTTCCCATTTAAATATCAATCAAGCAAGGTTTAATTGCCTCTCCCCAATCTCTTCACATATCTCTAAATCATTAAATTCTCGTTTGGCCCTCGATCCACAGAGGTAAATCTAGGGATTCCTTTATTCACCATTGGCCAAGTCAACACATGGCAGAGGGCGAAAAGTCCGGAAGAAAGCTCCTTCATAAATAGTAGGGAGTTTCCTTAAAAAGGAGCGTGGAGGGATTAGGAAGTCCCACGCATAAAAGGACTCGCAAGTTGCTCCCGCTTCTTTCAGAAGCTTCTCCTTCGCACCCACTCCACTTTTATGGAGGCGCTCATTACTCAAAACAGTATTTGAGAAATAAATAATTTGGATTTTCATCCATCAATTCCTCCTGCACACATAGGGAGTTTAAGCTCAGAGGCTTAATTTCACTCCAACCTTCCCTATTTAGAAATTAGTCGGGGAAGCGTAGGGGAATTTATGTTTCATGCAAATGAGATGGTTCAAATCCTCTTTCAAGATTTACTAAGGACCCCCATCTTAGTGACACAGCAGGGAGCCGATGACCGATGAGGAAAAACACATCACATATACCATTTGATATAGCTCACATCTCCACTTGATTATAAACTAATCGTATAAAGAAAAGGAGTTTTATCTCTTGACCAGAAGGCGTGGAGTCAAGGCATATCCTTACATCCCTTTGTACGCATAATATTTATTTATGAATTAAGGCCTTTGAGGTGGAGCAAATATTTCTCAAAAGAGGAAAATACTTTATGAGCCGCTCCGAGGAAATAAAAAGACCCACCCTTATAAAACCATCTTCTCTGTGAAAGAAATCAAAAGACTCTAGCAAGGAACCTTCGATCCTTCCTAAAATAATAATTACACGCACATCCCCCTCATCTTCATTTTGCCAGGAGTGAAACTGAAAAGAAACTTCCTGCATAGACTAGCGGGCTAATTAAGTTTTGACCAAAAAATGCATTTAAACTCCAATTACCCAGCATTTAATAAAAGCAATAAGCCAAGGATCTTAAATTGCATCTCTATCATGTCCAGCGCATTTTTAAATGTTCTCTAAACTAGCTTAAAACTAAAGAGGACGTGAAATTGATTTATCAATCAAAATGTAAATCAACATTTATAGGTGGTTAATAAATAATGGAACGTTGATTGAAAATCAATTACGTGAAGGAGGCGCTTAGGAGAAGTTCAATTTCAGAAGCTCGGATCCAATAACAAGCTCTTGTTATCTACCAATATGATCAGTGTATCAATTACGTTCATGTAATCGACCAACTGTTGTTCATATTTTAAAAACGCGCTGGCATTTAAGTAAACCTATAATACGCACAATCCAGGTGTAACGCAGAGGTGATGGACAGCGTGCTTAATAAAGGGACAGCGTGCTCATAAAGAAAGTGAAACCTTCACACTTGGAAATATGAGGAGCACATGGAGGGGAGTGATGTGAATGCGTTGGAAAATTCTCAACCGTAAAAGGAGTCTTGGGAGGTTAATTAATAAGAGAGATAAGATTGGGCCAAGAAGAGGATGGAAGGACGTGGAGGTTCATGAGAATGAACAAGTGAAATACTTTTATTGTTTTCCGTAACATGCCCCTTTGAATTTTTATACGACATTATTCATAAGTTCATTAAGAAACTCCATTGAAAGTTCCCATTAAGTGAAAAAGAGGGGCAGGACAGTCGAGGAGGAAATTTATATTACAATTACAATATTAACTCTCGTCTCGTAAAGTTTTTTCCCCCGTTTGACTCCCCAAGTTTATGAATGAAAATGGTAATGATGCGAGTGGAGTCCTTTTGTTTCGGATTCTCATCAGATCTCCGAGAAGATGTGGATTCTCTGCAATAAGTCTAGGTCAGAGATCCAATGACTTACCCAACCCATTTTCAACTTCAATCCTCATCTCTATTCATCTCAATTTCCCATTCATTCCTCCGATAATGAATGGGAAGTTGTTCAAATTGGGATTAACGTCGTCGTTGTCGACCAAGCCTTTAATTCCCTCAACTGCATTTCCCATTAGCTCTTCATGGGTTTCTCACGTAAATCGAGTCCATTGAGTGGCCGTGGTGTCGCGAAAAGTGGACGGAGGATTTGAAGGCTCATTGAGGGGCTCTGCGGCTGGTTATTGTGAGAACCGGTCCGCTATTCTAAATAATCCTCTTCATTGTCATTCGTTAAACTGCCTTAGTTTGAGTCTTAATAGGATCAGACGTCCACTCTCACCAACAAGCCCATGAATCAATTCACAATTTTTGAATGAGCCCAAGGAGGAAAAAAGCCCGAGAAGAAGGTGTGCCTCCTTCATTGCCAATTGGACTTAAACAAGTTTAATTTTAACGACTCCTCCGCTCGTCGCTCCCTCCTAATTCCTCCAGAGTTCATTCATAAAAATAATCAATCTAATCCATCAAGAGAACATGGCTGCGAAATGCTCCTAGCATTCCCTCAGTTCTCTGGTTCTCAGGGATCGCGGAATGGTATTGCATTTCATGTATCGGCAGAGCATTAAGGCGACGTTGATAAGCCTGATTACACCAACCACTCCTCCGTTGATGAATGAACTCGGATCTCCTGACTCGCCACATCCACGACATTCGCATCCACGACAGGTGTCCCTTGGAAGCTCAAGTGCTGGTGGGGAATGAAGAAGCTGACTAACCACATGTACTACTCACATACCTCACTTACAATCCTTACATAAATACCTTGCTTGATAGAGAGAAGAACAGAGCTCTTGGAATATCCAGGGAGCTATCAGGGATTGGAATCGATTGTTTTCCCTCCTAATCGACTCCGTCTTATTTAATTATCTTGGAGAAGCACATTAGGAGGAGATCTGACCAAACATTTTAATTGGTTTGATTAACCCTCTTGAATGAAGTCCGTTCAATGGACAGAGGTCGAGAGGCGAGTCAACAAGAAGACCAGCAAAGTCAACTCCGGCTAATTCAATTCCCCTCAATTCATTCCCATTATCCCCTCACACGCTGCGTTGGCTCATTCCATTCTTAACTACCCTTTGACATCAATAAACTCCCAAGAGCACCCAGGCACCCAACAATTGGCGATCTCTTTGTTCAGGCCTTATTCGTTCAATCCCATCCATATTATCAAGATATCACCCTTGGATGAATAAGCCGTCATCTTCGCCCTACTCAATTTATGACAAGAGAATCAAAAAAGAGAAAAGGAATCTTCACATGCAAAATGAGATTTCCTCCAGGCGAGGAATTTTCATTCACCCCAATAGAACCGCCCCATTAAGGACCATATCAATTCCAAATCGAATCTCCTTTATCATTCCTAATCAACTTTCTATTCCAGCATTGGCGAACGTGCCGAGGATCATATGCCCGATTGGATAACTTATAGTACCAAACTCCGAAGAATACTATAATTTACACAGGTGAAATCTCCTCGAGAACGAGATATCACAAATAATAAAAATTGGCAATATAGAAGAACCCCCTCAAGGCAAATCCCTCATTGTGTTGATGGTGAATGAGCTGCTGGTTGCACTTCTATTCAAAAACCTTTTACAAAAGCAATACTTAGCATACAAAAGACAAGGTGTAATTTCACACACGAACCTCCCTCGTGAGCTCTTCTCTCCATTATATCCACATGGTGAAGGGGTCGGCAAAGATGATTATACTAATCATCTAATAATCATATGAGTCCCATTCTACTCATCAGATTCCTCAATATAAGGCGCATCAATTGGCCAAATGGAAAACTCCTCAGTTTTCCTATGATTCAAATTAAATAAGTAAAATAATGAGAATTTGAAACAAAATTCCAATTCTTCAACCCCAATCCTCTCAATTTTAATTTTCATCTCATTCGCATCTTGCATATAAACTTTCTCAAGAATGGGAAAATTCCCAAATTTTGGAAAATTATTTTACAAGTTCCCCTCTGAGCTCCTTTCCACACAAAAACTCATTTCTGTCATCAAGAGGTGTAAAACGAAGTTACGGCCGCTCATATAAGTTTTTAAATGAAATAAAACATTTACGACTCTTCGTTAACATCTTTACCATTTAACTTCATTAGGAATGAAGAAACAAGAATCAATTGAGTGTTTCTCCCTGTGAGTCGTCAAAATCCTGATTAAAAACCATAAATATTTTCTCTGACATCCTCTCACATCAGAACAACATTTGAAGGGAAAAAATGAGTTTAATTTGCAATAAGAATGATATTATCAAACGATTGAAAAACCATGTCCAAGAGTGAGCATTTTTTTTACAAGGACAATCATAATGAAAATAAAAAGGACATTAAATTACCTCCGCACACACAACTCTATTAAAAATGATAATAGAACCAGGAGAAGGCAAGAAATGAAAAAATAGCTCAGCGATAGAGGATTTGATAAAAAGAGTTTTTTTAAATCATAAAATGCCTCTCCTCTAAAACCTTCATTTCTCATTCACCTGCGAGTCCGAAAACTTGAACAATAAAAAGTGAAAAGTCCATTAAGAAGCACATGTTCCATCCCAGAAGCCCCGAAACTAATCTCTGCTCCTCATCTCTCCTCCTATCGATTGGAATGAGATGGCAGGAGATGTGAGTGAAGACTCGACTCATTAGATTTGCCATCTCCTTGTTCATCTAATCACTCCTGATCAAGAGCACATTTTTTGTCAATGACCACCCTGAGTCTCAAAGCCACAAGCTCTCTTGGCTCATCTTCGCTCTTACGGAGGTCAGAGAAGAAGCTGATTGCATTCACAAACCACATAAAACCAATTCAATTTATAATTCCCTTTGCCTGAGAGATATGAGAAGTCCCTTCAACTCCACGGAGAAATCTCAAAGCTAATCTCATTCCACTTCTCTTTCATCCACTTTCTTATTAATTGCTCGATCCGAACCTCGAAATTTAAAGCTTTTACAGAACTCCGTCTCTAATTCGTTAAATAAGTTATGAGTTCCTTCTCTTCACTTAAAATCAACTCTGTAAAATAAAATATAGAGCTTCCTATATCAAACTTTACTATAAGTAATTGTAAATAGGATATGATATAGTTAACAAACCGGCTCGGCCAGTTCCATTTATTTTCCAATTCCTCAATGTCAAAATTAGCCTTCCATTTGCATTAGGAGAGTCGGAGAAGTCCTCAAACATTTATTATGATTATCACCTGTAAAGTATTCGGAAGTTCCTCGCTTTCATGTACAAACCTGCTGGTTGCCCTATGCCCATTACATATTACATTCCTATTAGGGTTCAATAAGGGCAGGATATATGAAATAAATAATAAGGAATTCGCCACGAGTGCAAAGCTGAGCATTAAATAATAGGAACCCAGTGACGTTCCAATTGGAATAAAAGAGTATAAAAGTGTAGTCGTGTGTTGGATGTCAATGGTATCTTGTTTCGCCTATCTATCATTTCACCCTTTACATGATTATTATTTTGGCAGATGTGAGTGGTGGGGCGGAATAAAAAGGATCTCAGGTGTGGCGACGAGGAAGATCACAGGCTTTTATCAAAAAATCCTCTCCGAGCTCTTCCACAAGAGGAGCTAACCTACACATGCAAGTCTTTAAGAGTATCGTTTACTGCGTTAAAATTCTCCAATTATTTTACTGTTTGAATACATTAAGGTAGGAAGAAGGTGCGAAGAGTTCGCCAATCAATCCTTTTACATTATATCCCATGGATTTAATGACTCCCTTTAAACACTTATTTTGTCAAACGACCTTTGTTCTCACAAACTCCATGGATGATTTGATTCTTTTCCTTGTCTTTCCATATAGGAGCGAGAAAATGCGTTGAAATGAACCTCGCCTCATTACTTGGACCAAGTAATGAGTTTGCGTGGTCGGAGGAATTCCCCATCAAACTCCTATACTTTTATGATAATCAATCACATTTGTAAAAATGTCCCTCTAATTAACTCTTTAAATAGCCATTTAATTTCCATACTCATTCCAGCGCCCATTTTTATCGAGGACGGCGGGTCAGAGGGCGGGTTGGTCGTAAAAACCCTCCGTCCATTACACAGAGTCAATAAATATAAAAATCTCTGTTGGAGCCGAGCTTTAGCCATGGCCTATCCCTGCCCATGTATACCCTTCATTAATCTCCAGCACCTCTAATTCATCCCAGGGACGCGGATCATAATGGCTTCACCTGTACACACAGAACCTTCTCGATCAAAAGACCATTAAACTTAATGGAACAACACATCAACATAAAGACGGAGGGGAGCCCCTATAAGGCCCATGCACAAAAAGGGTTCACCGGAGGTTCGGGAATTCCTCCTCGTCCCAATCCATATGACCTAGTGTGAATTATCGAGTAAATAGCCCAACACCCTCCACTCCAATTCATGCAAATGAAAACTCCCTTCTAAATACACACACCTCCGGAAAAGTCAACTGGTGTAAAACCTAGGAATCTTTGTTCAAAACTTCCCATTTGAATCCCATTTTTCATTTCCCCGCACAGCGAGTTTCCATTTGGGCCAGAAAGGAAAATCGGACGCCACGGTGAGAAGAAATTCATGGAAATATTTAAGGTCGATGAGTCAATTTAAATAAGTAGTGGAAAAATAACATGGGGCGGCAATAAGACATGTCAAGATTCGGCTTGGTTCTCCAGCCCTGCTGCGACTTCCATTGTTGAATCATTAGAAATGGTTAGGAGCCAACTCAAAAGATCCCAAAAAAATTCCTCAATTCAACTTCATAAATGCGATCCTTGTGGGAGAACCATATCCAAAGGCAAAGCAAATAAAACCTTGTTTAGGAATATTCTCCAATCCTCACCAGATCCCTCATTTTTATACAAGGAGGAAAATGGATATTGAGAAGTCGAGTTCGAGTGGTGGAATTAATTCAACCCATCATTTAGCTCATATCTCTATCAATCTTCTTTTCCTCCCTTTTGATTTGATTTGACAAGAACAATTATCATAGCATTCTTGGAGAATTCACACTGAAGGCTCAACTACAATTTTCATCACGTACTTTTTATTACTCCTTTATTCAAATAGAGGATCCGAGTCCTCGAAGTTAATAAATTTTTACAATTCCATCACACCCAGACATGCCATTGGGATTTAACTATTTAACCAACAGAGTCTTTTTATAATAAGTTTCAATTCTCTCGTAATCGACGTGAGAGCGAGAAAAATGAAATTCACTTCGCCATCTCAATCACTCCGTCATTCCCACAATTCCTCCCTTCCATTTACATGGAATATTTCATAAAATGGTAATTTCACTTTACGACCCATTCATGAATAGGATTAAAGCAGGAGTTAGGTTAGCCATGTTGCCCTTTGAAATGGAGTAAAAACAAAACGCATTTGAAACCTAGTATATTCAAACCTGCTAATTATTCATCTTGATAAAATATTTAAACTTGAGAGGAACATGGTGGTCAAATGAACCATTCCTTATGTGCTTCCCCCACGGCTTCCTTTAATTTAAGCCCAGAATTAATGAAATGAGCAATAAGGAAGGGTAACATGAGCTGTTGGAGCAGGAGAGATAAGCGCCGCTTGCTATCTCAAAAGTCCATCCTTATCCACTCATCGCCCAACAACTTCAAGCGGTGGAGGAGATGAAGGGAAAACCAATTAAAGAATCCTCAAGGAGCCAAAACAAAACACGAGACCCACTGGAGATCCCAAAATCCGAAAAAGTAATATAAAAAGAACAAAAGGAAATTTCTCATTAAAAGGACGACGAGATGATGTTGAGGGAGAGCAGGACAAGAGCAACATGGGGGTTGAGGGCCATATCGCATCTCGTTTACTTGAAATTAAAAATTCTCCGTAACTCATCCTCTAATAAGTAGAAGTAATAGAACAACAAACCCCGTAGACACGCGCTCGCTCATCCGAGCTCAATCAACTTCAATTACACCGAGGCGGATTAGGATCAATTTGCACAAGTCCCTCTCCATGTGCAAAACTCCCAAGATCTCCCTCCGCTACTCACGCTATCTCCCGTACTGTGTAATTAAAAGTTTGCAATCTAATTAACTATAATTAAAGAGATGAGGATCTGAGCGGTTAGTTGGCTTAATGAAATAAAAAAGCCCTTTAGAATTATGACTCCAGATCCGCCAAGGCGATATTGCCAGAAGGATACGCAAAGAGAAGATAAGGTTTGGGCAAGTGCAACCCTTGTGAGTCTATTGGATGTCTGAAAAAGAAATAAAAGATGAAAAAGTATCTCGATCCATTCAGCTCGACAAAGAAGGATGTGTAATGTGATGTTCAAAGTGAAGGATCTGGCCATTCCCATATATAATTCACTCCATTGTGCTTCACCTCACAAGAACATTTGAACTCAAATTAGGAAATAATGAATTGCCTTTAATATCCCACATAACTCTCCATTCAAATTAGCCAAGAATGAAATGACCATTTTTCTTATTTTTTAAATGGCAATTTGTAAATATGAAAATTCATCATTTCGCTAATGCCCGCAATGATTTATAATTATAATGAGATTAATCCATCATAAAAAGGCTGTTTGTTAATGTAGTTCATTATTGTGAAAAAATGGATAAATATTGAGCGTGGATTAGCGGATATGTGAATCGATGAGGGTGAGATAAAGAGAACAACGCGGGCTTTTGTTCGCCTCCATGAAAAGGAGAGAAAGGGGCGCTTGGGAGCAGCAGAAGAGTCTCCATGTCTTTTCACTGTTTGTATTTCCGAATCATCCCTGTCCTCGTCTGAGAAACATAATGGGAGTCGCCGATGTAGGCAGTCGTATTCTTCTAATACTTCCTTTTGTGACACTTTGCCTCTCACCGTGGGTCTCCGTGTCATCTCCTCATCTTCCACATGTATAAATACACCACTCCTCGTGTCAGGCATCAAGTTTACCGCCTCCGTCTCTTCAAATAATATTCCCCTATTTGGCACCCCCGAGAGCCCAAGTCCTTTGTCCTCTCAAACTTACATATGCCCTAATATGAGACAAATGGATGAGAAATGGCATTTATCGACGACTCAAATTTAACCTTTTGGCTCCTCGTTAGGAAATAACGTATTATTACGTACAAGAAAATCAAAAACGCAACTAGTTTATAAAATCTATCCCTAACTTTATTTATAAGTCATTATAAATTACTATTAGTAAATATCGTAATTAAATTGGTAAAAATCGTAACAAAAATAAAAGGAAAAATATATTTATCCTGTAAATATCACGTGATTTATTAAAAATAAAAGAATAAGTTTGAAACATAAAAAGATCAATCACTCATTCCACCCCTCCGATCAATTCGACTGATTCAAAGACTCTCGGATGAAAAAAAAATTTCCCTTTCAATCACCGTTGCTCTCAAGAGAACTTTGATATTGAACATTAGATGAGACTCAAAGAATCAATTATTCATTATTTTACGTTCTCTCCGACTCGGAGATACACCCGCGTCATTATATGCAACTTGGAAGAAGGGCGTTGAAGGTTTTATACACATTTCACCTCTCACTACTACAACAGCCAGGAGCCAAGAAAGAAATTGGAAAGAAAATTCTCCATAATTCAATACATATCTCCTCTCATTGTCAAATAAGGAAAAGGAAGTGTCAAGTGTCGCGAATAATTCCATTGGGTAAATAAAATTTAAAATGCCAAGATTTGAATAATTCTTGTAATGAAAGGCTCTCATCCATATTCAAAGTGAAAGAAGGAGCATTTCAAATCCCTTTAATTCCCCCTAGAAATTACCCTTCGTCTCAACGTGTCAGTCACTCTTCCTTCTCTCCCACTTCCCAAATCCCAAAGACTCCCGAAACGAAACGAGGAAACGAATTAAAACCTTTTTCATCGCCTTTCCAAATATTTCAATTACTCATTCTCTCAACATGATCAAATATGAAAAGGGCAAGTTAAAGAATCATGATCGTCAATATTAAAGTTTAATAATTAAACAACATTTGCATATAATAAAAGAAAGATTCATAGACATTAAAGTTAAAGCTTCAAGTACTCGTTTCCTAATCAGCTCACTTTCCTCATTAATTAAAAGGTCTAAAGGAGTTGAGAAAGCTGACGATTCCCCCGAGCTCTTTGCTACTTTGCTCCCCAGCAACGCAGGTTCCAATGAATTTAAATCTCAATGAGACACGGCGGCTTCCTTAAAGTCCAAAGACTAAAAAAGTATAAATTGAACATTCACTTATCGTTAGCTTCCAATTAAGCCTCATCATATCATTAAAGAGCCTCGGAGCACCAACCAGCCTTCAAGCATTATAAACCCCGCCATTGGATAGGAAATGCTAATAAATAAGATGAACTTGTCTCATCTGTCTCATTGTAAGTCGGTGTTTAAGAACGTCGTTCCTCCTTCGCATCTTCCCATCTCCATTCCCCACATAGTTCCCTTTTTTCAGGCTCGTTCATACAAATTAAATGGAACTTCACATATTTGAGTCCTCGGAATCTCCATGTCCTATAATAGGCCTCATGAGAAAGATGAGGCTCCGGATAAACCAGTTCCCAACTTAGCAGGACGGAATAGGAAGATAAACGGATTGTAAGCAGGTCGGAGCGTCAGACACAGTTTACTAATAGCTCCCGACGACGCTCCTCATTCTTTACCCTCCTTCGACATGAAAAATCCTTCTTTAAGTTCCATTCGGAGACTCCCTGAGTCGGAGATGCCATTTATTTACACGGGATAAGTTATATCACTGGTGGAAATTGAGCATCAGCCCCCAATGCCCCCGGTTCATGAAATGGAGCATATATAGAATCTCGAGTGTGTATAATTAATCAATAGGGAGACATGAATCCCCGCACCCGCACACACACATCCAAAGAAGATACGGGGAAAACTAAATAAACGGAATGGCTCAGGGAATTCACCTCCTCTCAAATGTGGATCAACGCGAACATGTGCGAACCCATCATCTCATTTCCTCATCATATCGCGGAGCAGGAAATTCTGAATTTATTTTACCTAAATAAAAACAGGGACCCTTGGAAGACGCCTTATAAATACAGATGCTCGCCCCTACATGCAGAAGATAGATATATCAGATGTCTCTTGGAAATTCCCCCATCTCATCTCCTGACACTCTATTATGACATCCTCAAATCCTCCCCATTTTTAACCTCACTCTCAACCGGAGAACTAGAATGCCCTGTGCCAACACAAGCACCAACTATATTCGCCCTAATGAGAACCCTCCGCTATTCAAATTTCCAAAAAATAATAATATGGGAAAATCTCTTGAATTTCTGGAACGAAATGAAATTACAAAGACTTGAGTTTAATAAACAAACAATCCAATTTTACAGCCACGTTATTTAACTTCTTTTAGAAAGCTCTACATAAGCTCTATATAGCGTATAAAACGCATAGGGAAATGTAACAAGCGGATTGATAGAACCTTTTGATAAGAAAAGAAACTCTAAAGAGCAGAAACACGATCAATAAATCGCGAATTGACAACCGAACTGCTCTTTCTCACACTTTGGTCAAAATGGGAAACTCGCTTGTCGATTTGCAACTTTATTTGGATCCAGTTCAACACAAATATTTGACACCTTTTGAGGCACCCATATAATTATCGCAATTTAAGATACAAAGTGTCATTGACTCAATCTATAAAATCTTCGGGCTCATTAGCCACTAAAGAGTTCGCCCATGTTTTATCCATACTTATAAGTCCACTTGCTATATAACGCAATGTTCACTTTGGTTAAAAATGAAAAGTACAAAATAAGCACTTGGACGACGAGATAAAAGCCAAAAACAAAGAGTTAATATGAAGAAGAAATGCACGAGAAATTACAATCGAATGATTAGAATCTCTCCATTTACCTCAACAACCTTTTAAAAATTCCATTAGGAGAAAATGTGATAAAGAAAGTAAAATGAGTAAAACGGGCTTTTTTCTAATTTTACCAAAAAACGAACGAGTAAAAACCGTCGTCCATTCATTAGCTAATACACAAATGTACTTTATGCATATTATATATGACCACATTACCACTGTACTTTTCAAACCTTAAAAGTCATGTGATTTTAAAACAATTCCCTTATAGTGCAGAAGTGAGCGCACATGTGGAAGATTAGCAAAACTACTGTGTAAGCAAATAGTGGAAAACTAAAAAAGGAATCTGAAGGATCAAGGTCTTCCATTCAATTTTAATCGGCTCAAATGGGTAAATTAAGGCAAGAGTTCCTCTGTCAATCCGTTTAATGACTATATTGGCGCCTTGAGTAGAGGAATTGAAATTCCAAATAAATTCCATTCCTTCCTTCAAGACTCCTCTACAAAACTCACTTAGCTAATCTAATGATCTCGAATTCCCAAAGCACAATTTTTAACAGTAATAATGGATCTCTTCGGAGCCTAAGATTCAATTACAAAATGCCGCCAGTATATAAACGGGAATATCGAGTGTTAAATGGAATGATTAGTTAGGGATTTCACACCTCGTTAATAAATTACCTTCATTATGATGAACATGAAAGCGAAACAATATTCATTAATTTCATTTCCCTCCTCGAGTCCATTAAATCTTCAAATGAAATTGAGAAATAAATTTCTTGAGCCAACAGGTGCAATAGATCCATATGTTAAACTTACACAGCATCTCCTTCACTTGAAGATGAAAGGTAGGAGAATTAAATTAGGCGTTATGGAATTATGGAAATGTTTCAATTGGAGGAGCACATGTAAGGAAATTAAAGCATCAGAGCCTCCGCTGTCCCTCGATTAATATTCATGGTGGAAAGTGGGACTATGAGGGATGGACGGAATAAAGTAAATAAAACTTATGATGAATGCAAATTCCCCATCGAGCATCAATATCCACTTGGATGCTGAGTTCCTCAAGTTATAGTTCATTTAAATAAGTGATGAGGTTATTCATCTCCAACACAGCGACGAACAATAAGCATTATCTTCAATGTTAAACAAGAAGTGCTCCAATATAATCAGCGTCCCTACTCAAGTTCGCAGAATACGGTATAAATAAATGGCTATATGATCATACAAGCACTTCATGTACTTCATAGTCGGAAATTCCATATGCTCATGTATTTATATGGTCAGCTCTCCTTGTACACGGATGATAATCCTTATATAAGTATTACATGGGCTCTCAAGGAGTAGCCAGGACGAATGAGATTCTCTTGTAATGGAGTAATGAGAATGGGAGTGTAAATGCAAATTTAAAACCACACTCATCTCCAAACGCGAATCCGAGCTAATAAAGTTCAAAATTTAAGCTTGTGTAAAAAAGAAACTCTGGAGATCCTAAAGGAGTATGGAGTCACCCAAGAATGAATTGATCTTATATGCAAAACCGCAAACAAGTTGGAGCCGTATTTCCAAAGACCATAAAATTAAATGCTCCATCAAATCCTTCGCTTCTCATTACAATCAGCAATATTTGATTTTAATAGGGAGAAGGCAAAGGCGTCGATTTAAGCCTTTTTCAAATCGCTAAACCATTTTTATCACCATTAAAATTCATTATTGAGAGCCGCCGCGACGGAGTTTTCCGTTTGAGCCCTCCCTTCCCTCCTCTCCAACCTTTTCATCGGGCTTTAAATCATATTTACAATCCGCCCATTAAAAACAACTTCCCGAATGAAGATCCGAGAACGAGCGTATTAAATTAGAACTGACACTCGTTATGAGTGCCAAGTTTGCGTTTCCATTTTTTCCACGTCCCTTCGCATCTCCCCTGCTAAACTCCACTCGTTAATTTGTTGATGATCCGCGAGACTCCAGTGGAGTTTCAAGAGCAAGCAGGGACATTTCTTCATTAAACAATATGCCAAAACCTGACGTATCCCACATGCAAAAACACTTGAGGTTCGTCTCTCAGCTGTTCCTCTGACTTTCCAAATTCGCTATCATTGGCTAGTAAATAACCCGAGTATTTATCCCAGGCTGTAAAACCCTCCTCACCCATCCAACCCAGCAAGGGCTGGAAGAGCAAACAAACGCTTTCTCTTCATAATAATATTGTAATATGAACCATAGAAGGTTTTTATTCTCTTCCCACTTCATATCCCGCCAATGGTCCATATGAGATCACGGAGACTTGACTCCGAAAGGAGTATATGTCATAACGTGGCAGAAGGAGTTCATAAGATTCCATAAACTATTTTTACATCCTCCGAGCATCTCTTCGACATGTTGGACGACGTGTAAAAGATGTAAGAGATATATTTATAAGGGAATGAGCAGGAAATAAAATAGGGTGTCTTGATAATAAACCTTCCTTTGTGTATACAAAGAGGACCCATCCAGTTCGCCCGGTGTGCTCCCTAATGTTCAACTTGTGAAAAAGTATTAAATAAACTTCACCAACTTCCAAGGCTCTATTAAACACGGAGGAATGTATGTATTATATAGGGACCAAGGTTCCATCTTGGTTGTTATCATTATATAGAGTTCACATGTTCCTTACTCGCTACGTCTCTGTTTATTAGCCCTACGCACTTCCCCCATCATTCAAAACTTTTCTTTCTTGCTCCTGAGTTAACTCCATCACTCCCCTCATACTTCATCCGCTTTTCCGGAAATATTAAAATTCTAATCTGAAACTAAAGACGTTTCTCCAACTTTCAACACGCTTCCGCCCACTTACCCAATCCTCACTTTTCACCCCTCTTCCAATCCCTCAAACAACCACACCGATTTTACTCCTTAATCCTATAATTTAATTTAAATGTGCCTTCTTTAAAATAAAGTATCTAATTTTATTTAAATGTGGCTACTTTAAAATAAATTACCCTTCCCCTCCATCCCTCTCCGGATAAAAAGGCTGAGGCTCAACAAAGGAAAAAGTGCTCTGAGGGTGCAATAAATGTTCCATGTTTATCTTTAATCCAAATCTCAGCCTCTCCCAAGTAAATAAAATTTAATGTTAATTGTTCAAAGGGGCATAAAGAAGGAGCCTCATCGTCCCCAGTGATAAAAACCAGAAAAGTGCTTTGAACAAACGCTAAAAAATGTAAATAAAATGCTCTAAGTACGGTGGTCTCCTTTGCCCATTGTTCAACGTAATTACCCTTGAATCTCCCTTATCGAGTCTCAATAATATTAGTTGAGGAGATTGAAAGAAATGGATTTTTATACATTAAAATGCGAAGAACCGGAGGCTAAACAAGGAACTATAAGAATAAATGCTTTCCTCATTAAACCCCTTCATGCAACAATGTGACCAGGAGGGGAGATCGGGGAAAGCGGCGAAGAAACTCAATTCCTCATCAATGGAATATGAAAGCCCTGGCGACACCTACAAAACACTTGACAATAATAGACCCCTCTGACTGATCAGTGATGATAAGGAATGCCAATGGCTCATCACGCTATCAGGCTCACATATCTCCCGACCTGTCTGACTACCTGAACTCTCATGCCAGATAGCCCTGGCTCCTCCAACCCAACGTCTACATTAGAGAGACACGGACGTCGAACCGTCGTCGTCTCAACTCCCAATCAGCGTCGCTCCTCAGGGAAAAACGGGGTTAATAGGAGAAATCCCATCAACTCACTTAGCTAATGACATCCACACTAAGAAACCCACTCAATACCCAATAAATCCATTTCAACACTCGGGATTACGATGGAGATGAAGTGGACTTAAGACTTTAAGCTCTTGGACTCTCAACGACCTGGACGATTCAGACGCATCTCCAAACACTTCATTCATTCCAGAACCCTCGCTGGTGGCTTCACCTCGACTTCACCTGTCCCAATTTCATCAGCCCTAATGCGACACGCCCATTGAGTGCATAATCTCAATACCTTGCCTAAACTCTTGTCCTAGTTGAGATAAGAAATCCATGCAATTACATTCAATCCCATGAAATTACATTCAATCCAGTCTACTAGCCGGAAATCCAATGTTTTGCTCATTTTAATAAATATTATAATTTACGCTCTAAACTGTAATTTTAACAATTAATGCTCTGACGCTAATCAAGCAACAGTTCAGTGCACAAAGTATTAAAATTAAGGCTTTTCAGCTAGTTGAGCCATTAAAAGAGAACAAGTGAGTGAATTCCTAATAAAGTCGAACCGAATCAAGCTGAAGATGCAATTGAATATAATAAAACCCGGAATTTCTCATTCCTATAAATTCCTATACATAATCACAAGGCTTCTCTGCAAATTCTCCGAGCCTCCTAAAAAGTAAACCATGAAGTAAAAACGGTAGTAAAGAACATAAAAACAAAACGACACTGTTCGACTCGTAATCGTAAATCCAAATAGAAAAAACACCTTGAAAGAAAAAGAACTTTTCCTCGCAAACTCAATTCAATTTACGACATCCATCAGCCTCACTCATTTATTTTACTATTCTCCCATTCGACATCAACTTGCGTAAATTTAGATTCGACCAAATAGAAAAAATCACATTCATTCATGTGTTTCATACACATCTTGAAAGTTATTCCCCGTCCATTATTTGAACTTCCCAACCTTCGCATCATGATTTTTAAATAACATCTCAACTTTGAATCCCAATTTCCCTCTCCTTTATTTAATGGCATAATTAAGAACAACCCCACACCTGGCTAGCAGAGCTCAAACGAAAAGACTATTTAACACAATGTGAATGCCACAAAAGAATTGAAAGAACCGTTTATCAAGTTTATAAATTCAAGCTCTCGCATGTGAGGAAGCGAGAAAAGAGATTATTAGAAGAAAGGTTCTGTAAAAATTTCAAGTCCTCGTCTAGCTGAGAAAAATGAAAAGTCCCTGGGGACAAAGTAAACATCAAGGCTCATCAAGGCACGTCTGTCAGACCTGATTGTTTCCTTATATTGATGAGCACTTTGGCCATATGAACCCATCTCTCACTCCCTCAACCCTTAATAACCTCCTCGACCACTCCAACGGGGGAATAAATAAGGATTCCCTCAAATGAGACTCGATCATTTCACTAAATGTAAATCAAGATATACTACTACTTTTAAAGAACCTTTAGCTAACCACTTGAGTCGAGAGAGAAGGAGTCATTGGAAGCCTCGGAGCGGATTTATCCATCACGTGAACAGTCACACTCAAAATTCCACAATGAGGGTTTCATTATTAGAACTTGAAGTGGCCAAGCCCCTTCTTTAGTAATTCCACGAGGAAATATCTCACTCAAAGGAAACACTCGGAGTAAATCACCTTTAAACGTCTCTCTAATATTCCTATTCATAAGTATTTTTTGATCCATTGGGCTCGACGCGCTCTCATTTCCAAAACCACATTACAAAAGACCCTCGGTGGAAGCCATATGTCGGACAGCTTCATTTAAGGGAAACCACATAACAAATCAAATTCCTCGTTCCTCAGGGGCTCAAACGAATTTAGCAATAAATCCACAAGAAAAATATCCTATACGTGCTAACCGCCACTTCTAAATAGTTTCCAATTTACAATGGACTAATTAATTCATTCTGACGATAATAAAAATTGAATAAAAGGAGGATTAATTAAAACGGAAAGCTCATTTCAGGACCGCGTTTCTTGAAGATCTAGATCTAAATCCTAACTCCCACTATTATAAACTATAGGAACCTAGAATAAAGAGTTGGTTCTGTTTCATCAGGGTTCTTAAATCTTTCACACTCCTTGAAAGTTCCAAGGAGTTAAATTAGGAGTCAAAGCCCCGGCAAATTCAAATACCCGTTTTTGCTTTTACTCCCTCCTCGCTCTTGTTTCTTTTCAAATCAATTCAAATGAAATCGAACGCATCACTAAATAAGAACATCTCATCATTTCACCTGTGCTGACTGTTCGAACTCATTCAGACATGTATTTTATTTTATTATTTCATCATAATTCTATCAAATTCTTCTGATTGAATGTAAGTTATTATATCTTTCCATTATGGTTTCTATTTTTTACACTCATTCACTCTGCATTTTAAGGATTTCATAAAAACGGAATTGAATATACCATTAATGTAAAATTCTCAATGACTAGCTTTAAATGCCTTAGAAACCACTAAACTTATATTTAAATTCTAGCGTTTATGTACTCTTGACCCATCACAAAAAGTTTATGGACATCGCTTTGTCTCTCCTAATAAAATTGATACTTTTACTTCTAACTCTTATGTTTGGATCTACCTATGGTGAAACAGAACTAGAAACTTTGATGTTCTAGCTCCTCAAAACTAACTCCTATAATTATTGTCATGAAACAGAACTAGATTCGTTTTTAGGTGCTAGACATAAGAGATGGGAGTTATAAGTCGTCATGAAACCGGCCTCAGGTTAATTGAAAATACTAAACGTCGTCATTTGGGCGGTAAAAGGCTATAAAATATTTTTAAAATTTTCCTACCATCATTAACTTTCAATTTAACATCCGAACATAAACTCGGGAGAGATGAGCCTTAATACTCTAAAATCTTCTCGAATTTCCCTATGAACTTTTACGATTTTTCTTTTACTGTCCCACCTGCTAACTCTAAATTGAACCCATGCGTCAAAATAACAAAGAACTTCATAATTTCATTAAATAGAAATATTTTTTTTTATAAAATGCTCAATCCTAACAATTCTAAATCATAAATACATATTCCATGTATGAGACTGAGCGAGTTTGATAAGCTATGGAGATATGGAGAAGATGAGAGGTCGAGGATTTGACGAATGCCTTGGCCTTTATTCTAAGAGTAAAGGGCCATTAAATTGGTCATGGATCAGTGAGTGATTTTGGTGAGTCCGGACGTCTGGAGGTTCATTAATCACTCCATGTGAAATGATATAGATAGATGACCGGGCCGAGAGGCCTCGCAATGTCATATCCGAGGGAGAAATAAGGATCCATATGGGCCAAGACCCGCCATCACTTGGCATTCATGGATGGATGACTGCTGGTGAGTGTAATGTATCCCATCCTTATTACTCCTTATACTCCCAAACCGTCCTCTTCGGCCAAACGCCCCACGGACGGGGCCATAAGTTTCAAGAAAAATAAAAGACTCCTCATCGTCCTTCTAACAAAATTTAAAACCATAGCCGTTATGCATAATATACAAAGGAACAAGTACGTCTTGGAGTCTTGGAGGAATCCCAGTTATGCTTCCATTTTATGGGATATACTTTCGAGGGTGTCCGATTCCTCGTTGGCCCTCCACCCTTTGCATTTCCCTCTTCCCTTAATTGCTCCCCGGAGTTCAAAACAAAGGGCGAAGCAGGAGCAAGGAATGAAATCCGAATCGAGGGATTCCTTCGACCCCCACCACCAACAAGTCAAGTTTTATGACTCGAGTGAAAGAAAATGGCCCATTGTGTTCTTCCTCCGAATCCCCCAACCAAGGGACCATTTCCAATGACTTGGAAATATAAATACGGAGAAAGAAGGAGGCCACCAAAAGGCCCACACCTCACGACTCTCATTATGAGCCTCAAATCCACAGACCGAAACCTCCCATCCAACCCATAGCCAACAAATCTAATGCTCTTTCTCCTCTGCTCTTACATCCTATAAGGGACGAAGAGATGAAGAATCTGCAAAGACAGAAAACTCCCTCAACTTCCCATCCCTTCAAAGCCTTCGAACAAGGCAGTGGGGGAAGGTCGGGCCGGCGTCGCCGAAGAAGGCAATCCATCAAACCACAGTAGGCGCAAAAGGACAACATTTACCCCAACTTCCCTTCCACAATGAAGGACGAACTGTACATCTCCGCGTCCCTTCTCATTTTCTCCCATCATTAACTAAATGTAAGAAGGAGAAACTGGAAATAGGAATCCTAGAGACTCACCTCCGCGTCTAACAACCCTCTCACCACTTCTACATTTTCCGCTCGTCATTTCACAAAGGCCTGGGTGGAAGCCCAGCCCTCCCTTTGTGGATTTTTCCATTTTACCAGAACAAATTGAGAGACTACCCTTATTCAGATTACTCTATATCCCAACCCGCTATATTAGCACTATATAACCAAGATTAACCTCACCCATATTAACTTACTTTTCATGATAAAATAATTCATTTCCACTGGGAACCCTTGGAATTATCCTTAAAAAACCCCGAAATCTCCGACTCATTCCTATAAAATGTCCCCAGACCAGACCGGTAGATCTTTCCAAATCTAGGAGGCGACAAGCGTGGAACGCCTCGCATAAAAACCTCGACACCTCATTTACAAAATACGAGGGTCTCAAAATTACATATTATTTTTTCACATTCATTCTCATCATCATAGAAGGAGCGAATAAATGATAGGACTCGCGGTCCGAGAAGACACGTTATATAAAATATGAGCTTTGTATGTAAATGCAAAGTAAATAGCTGAGAGAGGGAGAAAGAATGGAGGAGATGTGTAAGACAGTCACATACATTCCGAGTCATCGTCATCCCATCATAATCAATCTTAAGGAAGACAAATCCTCCTTCAGGTCGTCCGTCCAACCTCCCCAACGAACCAACAACCCCGAAACTATTCAAACGCTGGCCCTCGCAGGTCCTCCTGTTTCAACCTCACGGCCTCACCAACCAACTTTATCAACATTCCCATCTCTCATCAAAACCGATTCATCATCTTTTCCTTAAATTTCTCAAATCTCTGCTTACACTTCCAGCTGACCTCCCTCTTCTTTTCCTCCGTCCTAATCCATGTATTTGGGCCTAAGCCCAATTTCTTCCCTTCAACTCCACAAAGAGCCAAGGCAGGCAAAGGCCCAGCAGACCCTCGTCAATACCCCAAGTAATTATAATAAAAACGAGGCAAAGATGCAAACATCACTCTGCTCATTACTCCTCGCAAGAGGAATTATCATAATTACTCGAGTCACATGAATAGTCAAGGAACTTTTATTTGCTTTGTCTCCCTAAGTAGGTAAGCAAGAGTCTCTTTGCAAAATGTATCTTCCCTCATTGCACATTCCCTATTGTGGTAAACAAAGGCCCAGTCTGAAAATTAAGCATCTTTAATGGACGTAATCTCTATTCATGTAATACAAAAATAATCATCATTTAGTCTTGCTCTACTCTAATTATTAGAAAATGACCCGACTTCTCCTAATAGAAATAATCTAATAAATATTAATAAAAAATACTGACTGAGTTTGCATAAGTGGCTCGTCCTCTATTACTTTTATTATTATTGTGCTCCGGTATGGGCCTATATTAACGAGCCTTGAGTTCTTATCAGTGCAAAACCCCAACAAAAATCCACCATAGCTCTATATGAGTAAAAACAATCTCCAGCTCTTTACACACAATTACATGCTCCGGCAAATACCCCAAATCATATCACAAGAACAAGAACATGAGAGTAATTGAACGGAGGAGCTATAGAGCCAATAAATATAGATTGATAAATTGTTCAACCACAATGTAACGATTAGGCCAGAGCTCTGACGTCCGTGATGGCGGAGGAGTCGCAGAGGAGCGAAACAAGGATTTATTTACAAAAAACAACCATAGGACCGTGGGAGATGGTCTAATTAAAGACTCCGACCTGATTGACTTATTTATGGCTTCTGTTCAATCGAAGATTCCTCCTTAGCATTTGGCTCCTCTGGCTCGCCGTCAAAAGCGGATAAGAAATGACATCCGCTGAATGAAAGTCCTCTCTTGGCCAATTGGATTCATCATCTCCTCCAGCTTTATTGCCTCCTGTCCATCACTACCACCCACCACACCAAAATGAATAAACCGAAAATCCTCTCCAACAAGAAAAATGAACTCCCAAAGGGAAGAGTAAATGTTGAGAGGAGAGGAAACAGTAAACAAAACATGGCCACCCAGACCACGAACACACAAAGGCAGAGCGAAAAACTACATTCATTTATCTTCACCCTCTTTGAAAATCGACCAAACGGGAGGCTCCTTAATAACATGTAGAGGAATCCCTGCCATTTGCATCGAGTCGGAAAAGTGTGGAGGTTCGAAACAACAAAATTCCTTCCTTTCCCCCCTTACACAAAAATACATGGGAGGACAAATAAGTGAAAAGCGAAGAGGATTTCCAAAGTTCCCTTCGTCCGTCTCCAGTCTCAAACCGAGCAGGTTTGACTTGACATTGACAAGGAGAGAAAACTGGAAAGAGCAAATCAACTCCCCATTACAAACACTATCTCTAATTATCAAGGATGATGCTAATTAACATTTTAATTTAATAACCCGTCTCGCTCTTAAAAATTTAATTCAACCACCAGGCTCTTCACTCTAACTGCCTTCCTAACCACACTTGAGAGCATGGCACAAGGATTAGATAATGAAGAGAACCAACGAACAACACGAGGAATTCCTGGATCTACGAGATGGAGTCGTTCACTGCGTCGTAACAAACACTCTCAACAATTTCATACTTTATAGATTTATCAAACGGTTATGAGTATGAGATTAGTTTGGGATTTGAGGTCACGGCTCCACGGGGATTTTAAAGAAATTCTTCTGCCCATGAACAAGCCCATGAACTATTTGCTCTCTTTATTAAAGGTAATGAGTAAAAATAATTCATTTAGAAGAGGGAAATAATCTAAGCCCTACAAGAGCAAAATACTTCATACTTCATATAAAATATAGCTATATCAGAAAATATACCTGGCTATACAATATATATGGATTGTACTCTGGTGGTGGTGGAGTATAAAGAAAGGTACACAAGGGACAGGTGAATAAAGCGAACCCTCCCTATCCCATCATCATCATCCCAATTGAAAGTCTGAGTTTTTAAGGGCCTTGGAAGGCCCTTGCTAACTCACTCAATTGTTCCCAATCCCATCCTCAGGTTCCTGACAAGATTCTCGTTAGTTTCCTTCTATCCCCTTGGCATATCTACTATGCTCATCGTGATGGTTCTCCAGCACACCTGGGATGCCCCTCGGAATTACATACCCCGTCCCACCAGTAACAGGAGCTGGTGGAGTAATATAGTTTCAAAGTCGTGACAACAGAGGAGTCCATTTCCATTTCAACCTCAGAGTGGTGGTAATAAGGACTCGGCGCCTCAAAGTCCCACAAATTTCTAAGCACGTCAAGTATCCCATCGGTCGCACTCCGCCTCTTCATATAACGAAGAGTGTAGTAGTCACTCTCGTGGTGTTGGACGAGGAAAGTTCGGCTCTCTTCAATTCAACTCACCTTCTTATCTCTCCGTCCCCTATGCTAAAACACTCCCAACACTCCGGCCGTCTCCTCTCATCCATTCTTATACCCAAATGCTTCCTCTTTCCAATCCCAATGCATCAACAAACGAACGCTAAACGACGATGAGTCCTCCTATTATCCCATTAAAACTCACTTTTAATCTCTCGCCTCTCCAACCTCCCCATTCAAGCACGAAACACACACATGGAGGCATAGAAGATATCTTCAATAGAATATAAGAATCTCCAATGCTCCCCATATGAAGATCTTCAATGCTAATATATGCTCATTTTTATGAGCATAAATCGGGCAATGGCTTAATGCGGAGATCTCTGAGCCGGCAATGAGCAAAAGGCTGGAATGGAACACCCTTCACACTTTTACATGTCTTAAAAGTCAAGAGATTCATAATGATGAGGGTGAGGACGCTTCCCACACCACCGCACTATTCTCAGCGTACTCAACCATTTACCCCAGCCCACACTTAACAAAAAACCAAATTAAATCTCAGGGACTGTGTGGGGAGAACATCGCGTACATTTGTTATTTAAAGGGCCTGTACTCAGCTGTCAATGTCTATTCTCTAAGAGAGAAGATTCAATTACTCCGTCTGCTCCTTCTCCTCGTACATGTGAAATGTGGAGGAATAAACCCAAAGTGCCTTTATCTCCCTATTTAAGAACCCATCTCTTTAGCCCGAGCAATCATTGAGCTTTATGGGTGAGAAAGAGGGGCAGACAGAGCTCCTCTCTCAGCCTCCGCTAACAATGAAACTCATATTGGGCCAAATGACTCCTTGGAGTGAAAGATAAAATGGCAATAAAAGGTGAGAGACGTCGAGGAGATCTGCGAAGGAGATTAGGGAGGAGAATGAGGAATCAATCCACATCCTACTAATTGAAATAGGAAAAAGAAGTGATGAGAATTGAAATTCAGCTCCTCTCCGTTCCTCCGTGGAGGAGTCAAATGAGGAGAAAAAATGGAATTCCCTCTGTGTGGAGAGAAGAAAAAGTGCAATGACTTCCAACCTAACCCGATGAGTTCAATTTTCAAATCTCAATATATAAAGAACTAGACCGATAAAAGCCCCCATTGCATTCATAGAAAGAAGATGAGGTTCGAGAAAACTCATTTCTTCTTCTTTAACCTCATCTTCATTTCATATATTATCCGAATATTATCATCATCCTCGCTTGAGACGAATCCTCGTCAGCCTCCTCATGAACATAAACAACATCCAGTTAAGGAACCAAATATACGAACGCTACACTAATATACTCCCATCAAGTATAACTCTACATGGCTCACATGTAATTCTCTCTCTCTCTCTCTCTCTCTCTCTCTCTCTCTCTCTATACCATATTTATATTTCTCATATCTCTCCTCTTGAACATTTCTGGAGCAAAGGAGTTTACACACGTGAAAAACAGACTGTATGGGTAATATGTAAGTTCCCGTAATTCCAAAGTAGATGAACCGAAAGAGCTCCAGATTCCTCACGTCATTTCGTGAATTCAATTCTGATTTCCCTTCTCATAACCATGATTTACTGAAGGACGATTAGAGATGATCGAGGTAGAAGAAGCTGATGAAGGAAGGCAAAGCGAGTCGGAGTTCGCTAGCAACCACTCAGCTTTTACTGCCACGCACCCCCTCATAAATACACATAACCTCCGAAGCCATGGACTGCTAAACTCCTTTAAATTCAAGGAATCCATACATCCAGTTCATACACCGAGTTTCATTGCTCGCCTTTTTCACTCCTCAGAGCCAAAAGTCGAGGCGTTGGGCGCGAAGATGTAAAACTCTCCTTAACGACTCCCCGGGTCAAGAGAATTGTCATAAAATCATCTAGGGCTAGGTGTTAAGAGTTGAAAAACAAAACGGCTCCTTTTCACTCGCCGTATTAAGTATTAGGAAAATTGGACAAAATAATGGCTCAACCGGCAATGCCTTTCTGACTCAATTCAAAACTATAAAATCTATATAAAATCTTAAATTTCTCTATTCAAACACGAGAAACAAAAAATAATTTGAAAACAATTGAAAAATGCCTGTAATGATCCTCTCGTTCATAAACCCTCGCCGCTCTCTGTCTCCCCAGTGAGCTCAATTATGTATGTAATTGTAAAAGGAATAAGATTTGAGCAATTTTCTATATGAAATATACATCTCGTTTCACTACTTTTAAAGTTTGTAAAGTAATACAAGTCATAAAGCATCATCAAACTGTTTTTTTCTAAATTGCTTATATTATTCCAAGCAATATTGGATTACAATGAAAATATTTTTATCAGAGCTCCCATAAGCCCTGTGCATAGGGGCAGAGCATGATAATGAAAGACTCTGATTTATATCCCAATAGAATCAAAATTATATGCATGCGGAGTTGAAAGAGTCTGTTTGAATTTCCAAGCATATTATGAGATGATAGTGGAGCGACTCGTGGGTACGAGTGTGGTGAGAGACGAGACGATAGATTCCAAATTGGATAGGGAAAGTCACGCAAATTTCATGGGCGGTAGATGGATCAGAGGAAAAAAGACGATAATTCTCCACTCTGCCTTCCTACCTGCCCCACGCCTATAATTCATTCTTCATCAGATCAGCTCACATGAGAATCCCTGTTCCAGCGACCAAATTCCTATTTCGCTCACACAAACTCCCGCGTCTCATCCCTCAACCCTGGGAGAGCAAATGAACCAGAGGAAAATGAAACTGTTTACACAATGAACCCTACAATGAATAAATCTTTGGCCCTATTAAATCTTCCGAGATCAGAATATTAATTAGAGACCGACGGGTGACAGGAAGTAGGGTGCGACGCAATCATATGCGCAACCAACACTATCATTTTTAATCTCTCAGAGCAAACAACACAAATCCATTATTACTAACTTCATTATTAGATTATTACTTACATCATTTTTCTAAAAATTAAACGCTTGTGTCAAAATATTCCCTTGAACTTGACTTAAATGCTGACTGAGCTGACTCCAGTTTACTCTAAAAACCTCATGAGAATAAGGCAATTAAAAATGGTATATGATGCTCATCTGACTATATAAATACTCTGGATGGTAAGCAATGGTTGTGAAATCCTTTTCCGCTTAGCAAAGTAGCTGTTAAAAAGTCAACTTATGCTCTTGTATTGTTTAGAATAAAGGATTCGCATTAAAGAAGAGGCATGAAAAGAGATTCCCATTAACCTTGAAGGAGACTCAAGAGTTCAGACGAATGGATTCGAATCAATTCACCTCACTTGGCCTCCACTTCCTTTACAAACATTTCCACTTTCAATTCCTCTCCTCTTCATATAGGCTCCAATTGACCAATTTCCAGCTAAACGTGAAAAGCCAATAAGTCCCCTAATCGCATCGCTTCCCCACTAAAACCAGACGCTCATTTGACACATCACAAGACTTCAAAGATCATTTGAATTTTCAGTCAAATCTACAAAGAACTTGAATTTTGAATTTACCCAGCCCCGAACAATCAAATTCCAAACAGTGAAGAGAATGCATTAAATACATACGATTCCCCTCCTCAACTTCCCATTAACAATTCAGACAAGGAGGGTTTTGAAAGGGAAAAAAGAAAATCTTTAGATCAGACCTCGACCTTAAAGAACCAACAACTGCAATGTGGAATATGAAACTCAGTGGTTCAATCCATGCATTTATTCCATATATCTTCCATCTTGTATCAAAAGCTAATCTGAAGAAATGCCTCTTTCGCCTCCAAACTTATTCGAACATCCTGAAGGAATATGAAAAGCTTAGCAAATTAAATAAACGAATCCCCTTCACAGTAAGACAAACTAAAGCTTTTTTTCTCCCCTCCCAAACCATTTCCTCCCATTTCCCATCCATTGGGATGTTCAATTCCAATAAGTCTCTCGGGTCAAGAAAAGATTAAAATGAATTTCAGGTTAGACAACTTGATTTATGACGTCTGGAGAAGAGTAGCACATCCAAGCCCATGCAAAGAGAAAAAGACACTCTAGATAAACAAATGACCAATCCTTGATTTCCCTCCTTTTTATGCGCTTCACACTCATCACCAAAGTTCGACACTTGGAAGGAGCAAATGTGAGACTTTTAAATGATGCCCATTTCCCCGATAGCCTTTGTTTCTCACGATGAGCTAATTGAAACAAACATTTATTATTACTCTATAACATAAGAGTAACAACATAGAGCAACAACATGGCGAGCCCAATTGGATAAAAAATACAATTGTTTTTGTCCTCATAGATTAAAAGCAATTTAGGAACAAGAACCAAGCATGGAATATCGTCAAATAATGTCAAATAAAGGATTGTAAAATTAACACAATGGCCTCGCATCATAAATTGAGATAGTAGTCATCCATTCCAAATAGTTCCACGTAGTCGGTTCTATCTCTGCCTGAGCTGCCTCAGTGAGTCGGGCATACAAAGTCTAAAGCATTTATTACATATCCACACTTCCGGTCGCCCTTATCAAACTCTCAAATTTCGTCTTGTTCGAAATGTAGTAGGAGGCTCACCAACAGCCCTCCTTACTTTTATACCCTCATGACTTGGCGAATTAACCCATTTCTTCAACTACATAGCTATCTGATATATTGTTAATGTAATTTTTTGTTGAGTATACTGTGAATTCAAGGGAGTTCAAATACTTGCAAAAGCAGTTTGTTTTTATATAATCGCATATATGATGTAAACAATTAAACTACCCGGTATTTCTCAAAGTTATCTCACCACCGCGGAGAGTCAGGAGAGCTCAAATACACATGAGTCTAGGCTTGTGAAAAGGATGGCTATCACTTCAAATGGTAATTACCTCCGTGTGTGGGATTAGCAAAAAGAGTTTGTAAGAATGTGGATATGAAGGAGGCGTCCTTCCCTCCCATCATTATCTTTATGCGAGGTGAGGAAAGGGAATATTCCGAGAGCGCGTCTTAATTTAAAGAGTGAGCAACTTTATTTTGGCAAGGGACGGATTCGGGTGAAGAGGAAGTTTCCGATAATTAGATTTCTTCTAGGCCGAACCTTGGTCGTAAAGAGTGAGGAGTACACGTAGGGACGGGAGGCCATTAGATCCGTCAGTCCACGGCCTACGCTCTCCCAATAAACCGACTATGAATGTCTGCAAATTCTTTCAATTAGTCTCTCAATCCCTACAAATCTTCCTCTCTAATATATTTCACCTCATTTCAGGATGCGGGCTATAGAGGTTCTTCCAACTAGAAAATCGCTCGCCTCTCAATCGGCGGAATTTCCTCCTCTCTGCTTTGGAACCTTGCAAAGGAGGGAAACACCTCCGCCTTTACAATATATTTATCCTCTCCTCATGTCCTAGGCCATTCTCCGAGCCATTTGGGAAATTAACCACCGAGGAATTTGAACCGAATTTGCAAATTCCAAAGGTCCAATTCGGATCCCTATTTCCGCCCCCGCTGCTCCCACTTCTTCTCCATATATTATGAATTTGGACATGAAAGCGACGTTGGTGGAACGGGGCCATATTAACATGGCGTATCAGCCCGTCTCTCCCGGCCTCATAAAAACCCATTGAGCATGAGTATTAAGCAAATTTAGTCGCTCAATCTACAAACAAACTGTTGGGAAATGAACGTGTCTCCAGTCGAACCAATCGATTCGATTCAAATCAAAACCTCATATGCCTCCAATTTATTGGAGAAGAGATTCCGACTCGCGAAATAAATTATTCCCTCTTTCGCTTCTCAATTCCTAACCTTTTCATAATAATGTTCAGGGTAATAACTTCTCCTTTCTTAACTACATTCACCTCGCTCAATCCGCCAATAAATTACTATTCTAATAATGTATTAATCGAGGCTCAAATATTAGAACTTTCAAAAGAGGCCCCACCAATCGGATCTTCCATTTAATTATCAATCATGTATCAGTATAATCCACTTCACCCCTTTTCCCCCAATGTTTAAATAACTTTAATACATTCTGACACATTTCCAATATAATGTAAACACAACAAAAGGTATTTCTGCATCGTGAACTATTGAAACATTTCGATACTTTACAATACATAATATCACAGTACATTGCTTATCTATAAGCTCCATGTATTTTTCAAAGTATAAAAATCCAGGTGCCATTGCATGTGTAATGCAAATATGAGATATAAAGGAAAATCACTTACATGCGAGCATATCTCCCCCTCAATGTACACACTAATCTCATCTCTAACTTTATTGTTCACATATGTGGCATTCTATTAGAAAATTATCATCGCGTTGAAACCTTGTCTCGCTCCGACAATCAAATAGGACTAAAAATCTATAAGAACTAAAAAAAATGATATATTTATTTAAGGCTCCTTTTGATGAAACACGAAAATCAAACTCTGATCTGTTCATTTCTATTTGAAGACAAAAGTTCAATATTGCCCAGCATGTGTAAAAAGTGATGTTTGAAACGAGGAAACCCGCCTTTGTCAAGTTATGCTAATAAAGGAAAATTGAAACTTGCCTTTGACTTTAACTCCACACGACAATCATGACCATAGTAATATATTAGGATTGGGCATTCGGCGAGATTTTTCACGAGCATGAAAAGATGGTAATCAGCGATCCTGCCAGGCATCATCACTCCGTCCTTCCAGATCCAGATCAACTCTCAAGATCATCCCTGTAGTTCTTCTCACCGAAAATAAAGAGCAGCGTGGCAGGAGTTTGCTAATCCATAAGGAAAAAACTCCCAGGAGGATTCCCTGCCATGACGATGACGGAAAAATCTCCCGAGCGTTGGAGCTTTCTTTCGGCCCAAACCGAGTATGACGGTCATGACGATGAGGAGGCAATGAAAATAAATAAATCCGTCCATTCCATTCTCCCTCATCCCACTCTGGGTTGTCTGTAGCCCTTCGCCTCGAGCGTCCTCCACACTTCAACCACCAGGCACACATGGAGCCACACATATTTAGATAATATGCATTTTTAGCCCTGGCCCACGAAGAGTCCCTTAACGTCCAAAGAAAAGCAAAGAAACCAACGAGCCTGTCCGACCAACTTCAAACCCACAGCCTCCCTTCCACACATCAAAAATAATATAAATCCCTTTGCATCCAAACGCCTCGTCCTCCGTCCCAGATAACCTTATCACTTTACTCGTGTATTAACCATACCAACTTGTAAGTAATACTTCACCATCCTATAAGCCGCAATTTGTACGTGGAAACGAGATATGGAAAGTTCTATGCACTTAACGCACAAGATTGCGTAAGCCCTTATACAAACTCGCCTATAAGACGTGTTCCCTAACTTCTTCATATACAAAAGCATATAAAGCTATAGGGTCTGAAGGGGCCCTCCAAGAACTTCTGTCAACATTTCTCATAGCGGGTGTTTCGGTACTTGTTCGGGGGCGCACAACTCCCTTCGCCTCCTCTTTGAGTAGGAGAAAAAAGGGCCCTGGAGAAAAAAGGAGTAAGGACCCCTTCCCACTTCCTTCCTTATATCCTCATTCGGCTCCTTCATATGCTCCGAGCCATCGAACGCCGTCAAGAAGATGCCAAACTTCAGGTTCATTTCCAATATTTACCATTCGGCCTCTCCATCATCTTCGCCTCTCTGTGGCTCGTGAGCCCAAGAGCTGATATTGTACAGACTCGGCCCACGTGAGGAGTCATTTTCAATCACCGACTCATCGGGAGTCAAAATCCATCTCATCTAAATCCAACCCTCGAATGTAGATATTCAGATGGATCTTGGAGGAGAGCAAATTAAAATATCGGGGTATTGATCCTTCCTCTTCTCTCTCAAATTGAGTGAAAAAATGTAGGCTCATACATACATAGCTAATGAGGCTCTGAGCCCCGTTAAATCACGGCATCCTTCACGATCTCCAGCCCAAGACTCATCTCTCACGTGAATCCCCTCGACTAATTCCAAATACAAGCAACCAAAGCTTGAGATCTTCCCTCTCTTCGCCTTTCCAATTTACACCCCGGGGATCTAATTGTTTTCCTCCGACTGTAATTTAAGGCCTAAATCTACCTGCCCTGCCATTTCCATCGGGGAAGGGAGAATAATATTACAATTTACGACCCTAATGCCTACCCTTGTCCTCGCTAACAACTCCAAAAATCCCTCCGTCGTCTCCGTGATGAACAAGGTGGCCGTCGAAGGGTCGGGATGGTTTAATAATAGGCCCAACCCGGAGAGACTTGAGGAGAACCTCGTTACAAAAATTACATTAGGTAAATAACTCGACCCCAAAAAATCCCTTCCACAATAAAAGGTCTTATAATTAACATGGCCATAACACCATAACTCCCCTCCTCACACTCCAAGTTCCGCATCACTTGAGCTCCGTCTCTCCCAATTTCCCTTATTATGCGCCCAAGGAGGCGAAACCTTTCATTTCCTCCCATGGAAAATAAATGGTCACTTAGGCTCATTACTTATTAAAACCATCTTATTTCTCTCACCAAAAATCTCTCTGACCCTTTTCAAATATATTGCAAGAACTATAGCTACAAACTCTAGTTGAACTATACTTTCAAGAACCTCAACAACTAAAAGTATTTAGCATTTAATTCTATCCATAAGTTATCTTGAAATCCAAAGGACTTAAATCCATTATGCCTCGCCATTTAGAGAACATCTCATAACGCCTCATGACTCTTTTGAGCTCAGCATAATGCATAGGCTCAAGGAGGCGTTCCGTCCTATTAGTAAAGAAATTAAACGGAAGTCAACAATTTCCAAAAGGAGGAATGAGAAAAAAGGAGGAACGAGCGAGTGAGATTAGATTAATAAGACCAACTCAGAAATTATCGTCTGGGCGCGGAATAAGAGGAGTCCTTGTTCATTATCATTTGATAAATAATAACACTCACTATTTGGACAGGTTGGCCTGTACGGAGGAGATACATAATTTGGAAATGAGAGGAAAACGGTTGGCAAAGGGGCCGAAGCATAACAATGGAACACCTCCAGTAATGTTCTCTTGCTTTTCAAAAACCAAAACATGACATGACCGCTCTTCCCCATTCATTCAGATTCCACCGACAATTACAGCCACCACCGTGCAATGCAATGCCCACACTACTAAACATATAAACGAACTTCCCTCCTTATTCACACAATCCCGAGGGAGTCCAAAAGGATAGGAAATACACACCATTTTTTCATCTTCCCACCATCCTTGTATATTTCTTTTACTACGAAATTCCCTATGCTCCTAGGTCAGGTCAGGCAAATAAAGCTTAATATCCCTTTACATTTCACTCCACCGAGTGACACAGAAATCAGAGATTACTCCCGAGCACCGTGAAATATCAAAAAGCAATTCACGCATTTAACCTCACCATCATTACTTTCATTATCCACCATCACTTCGTTCAATGAAAACTTCTAGAATGAAGTTAATAATAAGGTAAAACGACCTCAAGAACCTCGACATAAATAATATGAAAAATGCTCTTCTTTAGAGAACCACCAAAAGTCCCCGGTGTGGTAAAAGGGATTCATTTCCCTCAAAGTGAAATTGAATGAAAAGGAATTCTTTTCCGAATCTCCCTCACGACCTCGAGAGTGTAAAATAAAGGGCAAAGAGTTCTAAAGGAGCACCTTGAGCTTCAAATCATACAAGTAGGATTTCCACCCATGCGGTGCCCAGCCCATTTTCAAAAGACTCACACAAGAAGCAAAAAACGCAATGACTGACTGACTCTGCTCTCAAAGTCAACTCACCAGCCAGCTCCTGTCTCCTTTATTCATCCTCGCACACCTACACCTACCATTATGGATATCCCTGGCTTTTACCCCCATTTAAATCCCCATTTAATCCTCATAGCTTAAGTTAGGCTCAATCGCCCATACATATGAATGCAAAAAGAAAAAGTCAAAAAATTGGTGTGTGTGACGGAATTTGAATTCCCTCCCATTTGCACCTCATCATTGGGAAGAGTGGAGATGAAGTTCATGAATGGCTCCTCAGGGGAACCACAACTTTGCTCTCCAGGCTACAAATGACAAATACAAAATGAGCCTTTGCCTTCCTCAGGGGATCAACTCAAAAATCCCATTGTTTTCCCTTCACAACTCGAGAGAATTAAGGAGGACTTTCAACTTGTCATATGGGGGAATGGCATCCGAATTGCAGATTCCTCCCTCGTCATTACAGAGAGACAAATCACCAAAGACGGAGGAATAAGGGAAGGTGTTAGTGGAAAAGGCGGAGGCTCCGCGTGTTACTGCCGGGGGAATGATCAAAAGGTCGAGTCGTCGAGTGGACAAGGAAGGAGTGACAGTCTTTTATTATATTCCACTCCTCGCAACTCATTGAGGAGATCTTGTTGAGTCAATTGGAAGTCCCTCGAATTCACTCGGTGGAGTCAGATGAGAATCGCATGTTTCCCAATTAGCAACGCTTGTTTTTCTGCGCGATACACCTTTCTCGTTTTCACACCTGATTCATTATCTCTCTCCTCCTCTGGTCCTCAGGAAGGGCCCTTGTGTTTCTCTCACTCCTAGTGTGACTCTCCCATTATTGGAGCCAAGTGGCAAGCGAGAACTTCTCAAAGAAGGCCCTTTCCCTTCTTCAAATGGCTCCTGGAAAAAAGGAACCGAAAACTACATTCCTCTCCTTCGTCTCATTCCAACTCGCCCAGACTCTCCTTGCTGTGTTGTGTGAAGAATTCCATTCCAAGCTCTTGGCCATTACTTCTCTTTTACTATCCCTCATTCCCATAGATAGATTCGCCCACACATTGATTTACATTAATAATATCTTCTGGGGAACTCACAGTCGCCTCTTTCATTCCCTCCGATTCAAATGAATAAATAATCCCCTCCAATCTTACTTATGTAAAACACCACTCATTTCGTTATGTAAATAAATAAAAAAGACGCCCTAAATTTTCCATTTCCTCACGAATCCCCCATGACCATAAGTATGATATCACATGTGTAAAAGTGCATCAAATTCCAATGAGCTAATGATCCTCGTCAATTTCAAAAATGCATTTGATTTTCATATGAATATTCCAATGCAATGCAATGCAATTATAGCAATGTGAAGTGGCAATGCTATCGGCCTCCTATAAAAGAGACCTAGAAAAAGAATAGGAGCCGAGGCGCGTCGGACTCTCACGCATCGGATGGACGCGTCTGTCGCGCCGGCCCATGGAAATCTCCAAGAAAGATCTCGTAGACTCAAGAGAAGCGGAAATAAGGAACTTCGGTCTTACCATTGGTAGCGGCGACCCATTCGCGTAGTAGTGCGGAATTGGGAAGTGATATCCAGGTAAGTTGAGAGAGGGATGTCCCACCTCCAGTTTCCCTGTAATTAAAAACAAACGAGCTTGAAGGTGCTGGAGAAGAGAACCACAAAAACCTGTCAATAATGCAAGCCCCTCGTCCCTCAATTACCAACGCTGGTCGTTATTAGAAAATTACCCTCCATTCGATCGGCTTCACCTCAACTTCATCAAAATCATATCACGCCAATCACCACAGCACTTCTCCTCCATCACGGCTCTCATCATCAAAAAACATCAAAGTGGTGGAGAGAGAAAGGAATCTAGTTAAGCCTGGAGAGATTACAAAATGAAACGCATTTCTCCATCCCACTCTCGCTACACTTACAAAAATCATCTTCGTTAGCCTGCCTTGGCCTCTATTTGATAAAAGAACATGATGGAAGTTGGGAAGCTAAGGACTTGTAATCATACCACTTGATTTCCATTCCTTTCCGCCCTCTTCCGCTCTTATTTATTCATCCCGTAATATCCTTAACTCAACAGAACTCAATCAGTCCTTTAAATATCAAAATATTTAATCAAGCCATCCAATATCTCCAATTTAAATTTTTACCATCTCAACATTGAGACTTTCAAATCCCATACTATTTAAAATGTATTTAACACGCAACTAATTCAACAAGCTACTATAGTGTTAAATAACTTGTTTGCAAATTATGTCATAAAATCAAAAAAATTAATCCACTGGGTCATTACATTAAATTTCAAGTATAATTTCAAGTCCCGATCTTGACAATAATTCCCAAGAATCTCGTGCGGAATTTACAAATATATGCGTATTTGGATGTGACACATATCCTTAGCCCGTACGTGTAATCGTAGTAAATGAGATAATGGATCGGAGAGGAACATAATTCTCTATTTTAATTTGACAACAAGGCGAAAGTGTTGCCCTAAGGCCCCTCGAACCTGTCAGCCTCTCCGAACTTCCAACCCAAGGCTATTCCCCTATACTCTTATATCTCCATGCGAGATTCCCTCTGGAGCCCCACCAGCACACACGGAGAAGAAAAAGCAAAGAATGGCCGGAGCAAACTCATGTTCCATCCAAGGATCCCATTAAGCCTCCACACACACAGTGAATACGAAGAAGACGAGCTGGAGAGTCTCACATCTCCGCCTGCATCTCTCTGCCCTGGAAGGATGCATTCGAAATGAGGATTCACCTCAAACGAATTCCCATCTCCTCTCACCTCGCCTTCTATTTGTATTTATATGAGAGTCCGCGATGATCCAGGCGATCCTGACGACTCCTGGAGAACCCTGGAATCTCTTGCAAAAGAAGGACTCGTTCCCTATCATCCTTAATAACTGACTCGCTCGACGGCTCATTCTTCCTCTAACTAGATACCTATTGTCACATTTCTGGGATTTGGTATCCCGTCAAATGACCTACTAAAATAATCCCTATGCGCAATATTTCCTATATGAAAATGCCCTACTGGAATATGC